>VWZI01017904.1:1748829-1792455 GCA_013396835.1 Psilopogon haemacephalus
TTTTTTTTCTGTGTGGTGTTTTTTGTTCCTGTAAAAATCTGAAGCCCTCTAAAGAACTTGAAATCTCCACCACTAATTTTCTTTTTTTTTTTTTTTGGGTCAGTTTGTGCAAAGAGAGAGGTTAGTATTGTTAGTCGGCTGCATGCTCTGACAGTTGTGAATAAAAAGAATGCAAAGTCATGCTGGAAATCTCTAGTGAAGTGCCCAAATGAGAAAGCTTATATAATCCAAATGATCCTGCATGCAATAAATCAGGAAGACAATATAACGAATTGCATAAATTTGTAGGTCGAAGGCTGGTTGCCAGGCTAAGTGCAGATTGCACAATTGCTTCCTCTTCTCGAAAGTTTGTGCAGACAAAAGCTTTGGACTGAATTATTTGTTTCGAGTCAAGGTACACAAGGAGAAACAGTAACACGGATGTGTTGTCCATCTGCTGTGTTGGTGGAGATATCTATCCAAAAGAAGTCCCCAAATTGCTGTATTTCAATGGTCTTATTGTGCAAGCAAGTAAAGGACAGTGGGTCATTGTTGTACATGAATATTTTCCTGTGAAGAGCTGTACTGTCTGCGAAAACATGATGGAGCTTGTGGTTTGGGAAAGATATCCTGGCTTTACTGGCAGGAACAGATTCCAGTTTTCCACAGTCTAGTGGGAAACAGAGAGAATCCCCTCTTGTATGTAGAGAACAGCCCCCATCTGGAGTACTGTGTGCAGTTCTGGAGACCCCAGCACAAGAAGGACATGGAGAGTCCAGAGGAGGGCCACAAAGATGATCAGAGGGCTGCAGCAGCTCTGCTATGAGGACAGGCTGAGAGAGTTGGGGCTTTGCAGCCTGGAGAAGAGAAGGCTTCCAGGAGACCTTAGAGTAGCCTTCCAGTATCTGAAGGAGGCTACAGGAGGGCTGGGGAGAGACTATTCACACGGTCTTGTAATGACAGGATGAGGGGGAATGGGTTTAAACTGGCAGAGGGGAGATTGAAACAGGATGTTAGGAGGAAGTTCTTCACAGTGAGGGTGGTGAGACACTGNCCTTGAAAGCCTGCCAAACCATAATTTTTTTTTTTTTTTTTTCCTTATACCTATGCTATGAGCAAGTATGGACTTTGTTCTAAAACATTAGACAAGCAACACTGTGGTATGTTGATGGTAGCTGTATGGAAAACCTAGCAACAGGGCTTTAATCACCTAACTGAACAAGTGCCTTAGCTTAATTTTCCCTTTAACTGATACAGACACATTTCTTACCTGCCAATAAATATCTGAATAATTTATATAAAAGCCTTTACTCCTGTCAAAAAATTGGTATGAGTTATTTAAGAGCTCTATGCAAATACTACCTTGGATAAAGGGGCAGACAACTTGAAGGAGACTTTAAAAACCCCCATACCTCTCAGTCTGATAAGTATTGACTGAGACAGATTTTTAGAGGTGTGCTGGTTTGAACTAACTGGAGGATTTGGATTAGAAATTAGGCTATAGGCTGAGAGAGGAAAACAGATGATGCTACTCCACTCAGAGCACTACTGAGAAAGAAAAAAAAAACTGTTTTAAGAGTTGTAACCCAAATATTGATAAGTCAGATGGTTTCAGACCTCTCTGGGCTGTGGCTGCCTCTTGCATGGCTCCTTTGTCCCTGCCTTCTGTAGCTGATTCTTAATAATTCCACTAACTTCTTTCCTACTGCTAACCCCCCCTGGCCAATCTACCTCTTCCTGTCTGCTGCATCAACAGCTGGTGAGATAAGATTGGGGAAGGGGGAAAAGGTGGTAGGGGTGGTTAGAAACCTCTCTTAGGGATTTTGATCTCTGGGAGGGGCTGTGGTTTTTCTGTATTACCTTTTCACCTTGTATATCTGTAAATATCTGTTATACATTGTAAATATCTGCTTGTCTATTGTGCAAAGCTGTAAATATAAAGCTTTATTTATCAGCTTCCAGCCAGCTGAGTCCTAGCGTGGGTTATATCAAAGGGGGGGTGGTGGGGGGGCAGGTACCACCACAAGAAGAAGCACTGTTAGTTGATTTTTGAGTGAAACAACAGCTTCACATTTTATTAGAACAACTTCTTGTGGCAGAACTTAAGTAGGTTATGAAGTATCCTGCTTTGATGTGGGTTGTAGGAGTATAGAATTCCTTCTCATGAACTCTTTTTATCTTTTACATCCCACGCTTCCACGTACACATCTCAACTGGTTATCAGCAGCCCTCCTGATTGCCTCGAGATGGCCCTTTCAAAATAGATGGCCTCAGAGATAAAAATATGCTGCACTTACTACTTGAAACGGACACTTTGGCACGAATTTATTTCATTCGCTAAGGACACTTTAAATTTAGTAAGCTTGATTGATTATTGCACTGGGTTGAGTAAGGTACCTTGGGTGAATGTGCTGGTATGTTGTAAGTTTTACAGGATGTGGTGTGACTCATTTTACTGCTTCTGTGCAGCAGGTTTGTAACTCTATCTCGCTGGAGAAAAAATAGACACTGACGTCTACATTTTTAGACTCACTATATCCGTCTATAACAACAACAACAACAACAATAGTAATAATGTGCAAGTGATATGACAAACTGTTGGAAGAAAGAAGAAAGTGATTCTTCCGTAGCCACAAAGTTTTAAAGCAAGCCTATGGTACAGTCCTATCACTCCCCCCTGTAATTAAGAGTAGCAGCTCATCTTTTATGTACGGCGGAGCAACTCGCTTCTGCCACAAGAAGCATTGCATTTTGTGAAGTTTCAGGTTTTAAGAAAGAAGGTATTTGTTCCGTACAGGGTTTCTGCTGTGTGGGGCTTCTATAAGCTCACTTTTAACTCTAGTGGTGTCAGCTGAAGATTGCTAAGGAAGGATCACTACATCATTCATTCACAAGCCGGGAAAGGAAATATTCCTGCTGACTCATGCTTATAAGTATTTTCCTCACTCCGCCTCCATTCCTTTCAGCTCCTCCTCTCCTCTCGGCACTGGTAGCCTACTGTATTTAAACAGTGGTGTTGGAGCAGAGGCAGGATTGAAGACTTATGGTTTGCTTGCCTTTCCTGACTGGACAGGCAATTTCCTAAAGATCCCACTGCTTATCAGACCTGCTGCTAAAGGTAAGAAGGCTCTAGGTACATGCAGAGAGCTCAGTCTGGCACACTGTAACACTGCCTTATGATTATCACAGAGGTGTTTCTAGAAAGAGATTACTGTTATCTACCATAAAGTTGGGTGGTTTTATTTTTCTACATACTTTAACAGTGTGTGTAGTGTAGATGGTGTGGCATGTAAGAGTTATAATGCAAGTTGGGAGGAGGGAGAACCAAACTTCTGAAACGTGTAGGACAGTGTAAAATGTCAGAACTATTGAAATCTGTTTCTAATGAATTAAGTTTTTTAAACTGCTGGTAAAATAGGTGAGTTGATGAGGAAAGCAAGAAGAGGAAAACAGTTGTATTTGGTAGGATTCTTCTTCTTCAGACCTGAATGGTATGGTAGCTCTTGCAGACTCTTCCATTACTTATATGATGACTGCCCTGTCCTCTTGAACTCTGCCCATGTGCTGTACAGGCCACACTTGATGCCCTTATTTCAGTAGAAGTCTTGTTGGTGTCACAGAGAGAGATACTTACATGTGGCTGATTTAACTTCGGGGTTTGGATTAGATGATCTTTCCAGGTCCTTTCCAGCTCCTAACATCCTGTGATTCTGTGAACTTGGCTTTTTATTTCTGCTAAAAATCATTTAGTGTAATTTTCTTGCTGAATGCATCTTTGCTTTTCCTTTTACTCACTTAAAACCTGTTTCAGTTGTGCAGCCTGAAACATAATAGGGCCCACACTGAATGGCTTTGTGAGTTACAGTGCCTCTAGGCTTAAGGCTGTGTTGGGAAGGTATGTGGAGTTTGGGCCAGAATGGGCTGGGTGCTTCTCCAAGCCAGAACTATTATGTAACGTCAAAGATGCTGAAATGCCTTGGAAGCAGTAAGGAGATAAATTGTGAAGCTTGCTCCCAAATGAAGAGGAGGAAAGAGACACCCATTTAAAGTAGGAAGCCTAAGGCAGGAGCCAGACGGGGATCAGTATCACTACTCTGCTTATGTGAGTGCCCAGCAAGCCTGCTCTACATCAAAGGAGAGTAAGAAGAGCAGTCTTGGGTTTCTGCCTAGCTCAGGCTTTCTCTTGCTGCTGACTAATTCTGCATAGATTTTAAATGAGCTTCAGTGTCCTCTGTGCTTTCCAATAGCCCTTGCAAGAATAGGCTTTCAGCTGATTCAGTGTATTAGCTGTACAGGTTATTGTGGTATATGTAGTCCCTTGATTATAAGAATGNGCAGGGGAAGTGAACATACAGCATTAAAGTTAAATGCCTGAGATGCTCTGATCTCAGTTCTACACCTAGAAGCCAAACCCTTAGCCTGCAGGATGAGAATAGCTATGAACAGGTTCCATTTGTGGTACACTTTCTACTTAACATGAAGAATTAACTATGAATTGTAGAGATGGCAGCTAGAGAACGTGGATGGGGCTTCTCCCATCTCTAGAGATGTGCTTGGATAAACAGGATTATCTCTGATAGCTAATCTTGTGTTGACAGAATTGTCAAAACTTCAAGAAACAAAGTGTATGTAGCACTAAAATGGTCATTATGGAGTTTTGTGAACTTGGATCCTGGATAAATCCTTGGCTAAAACTGGTCTTGCAGTTTCATCAGACTAGAAACTGAGCTGCTCTAGTCATTACAGTTTGGTTTAATTCCAACAACTGCTCCTTTTTTTAATGTGGTAGAAGGAACAGAATGGAGGAGGGTGAAATGAGGAGAGTGTTATCACTGAGCCTGCAGCTGCTGACTTTGATCTCTATCGGGGTGGCGTAGGGTGGCATAGTGCCATGGCCAGAAGCCAGGGCAACCTTCCTCTAAAGCAAACAGGACTGCCAGGCTAACTTGTACACTCCTGTGCCTTTTTTGTCCCCTTCAAGCTGCCCCAGAAAAATGCTTGCACGCAATGGTGTGACTTTGTGCTCAAGCCCTACACAGGGGCTTGCAGGCTTGGCATTTAAGCGCTGGCCTGATGCTCTCCTGGAACTGTTGCCATGTGCAGTGTTAGGCTCATACAGCAGTGCTTTTTTTCCAGCAAAAGTCCCACAGATGTTGCTGGGTTACCACTATCAGTGTGTGCAGTCTTTCTGTGCATGCTGCTGCAGGGTGCTGTGGAGCAGAAACGTGGAAGATCACTCCCAGGGAACTTGCTTCCTCATTTCAGACATCCAGTAGTTTCACGGAAATAAGATGTGCACTTTGTGTTAGGAAAAAAATCAGGAAGAAATTGTCTGCCTGCTTGGTGCACTTGGAAGGGGATTTATTTGTTAGCATGGAGAAGAAACCTCAGCTAACCTTCAGATAAGGTACTGTGGTTTAGCTCCTTTTGAAGGCAATGCCTTAGTGGTCACACCAGTGTCCAGTTCTTTAGGTGTCTTCAGCCATCCCAGGCACCAGTGCTGAATTCTACCAATTGCAACTGGAGCTTCGTGGTAGGGAATTTTGTGGGTAAACATAGACAACAATCTGCTGAAGATGATGAAGCTGTTGGTTCCTGTGGTAGAACCTACCCAAAAGGCTGGGGAAAATACTTGGGCAGTTAGGCTGTGCTCCTGTAGCTGGATTAAATATGCCTTAAGGGGTTGATACATGCCTCACTGTGGATGCAACACACTGAAGCATTCATTTCAATCATGTGTGCCTCTACCTTTGAGTCTCAGTTAAACTGTGAACCTAAGTTTCTTTGAAATCTAAATATCTTCTAAGCTAGATGCTTGAAATTACTTAAATGAGAGAGCACAACCACTGTGTCTTAGGTAGCTCTTGCCCTGATAGAAAAAATGCATGAGAGTCTTGGATGGATGCTTAGTGAAGTAGCAAAAGGCAACTACTAAGTGTTAGTAAATTGTGATCCAAGAATTTGGACAAAGCTGCTAGTTTTTAACTCAATTTGTAAGCCTTATTTTGTGCCCTTTTACTTGGATGAACCAAGTCTTCTTCAAATAGCTCTGTCTAGCCCAGCGATTGCTGTATATTGGTGTGCATGACAATGACACATCCTTCCAGGCAAATGCACTTTAAAAGCTCCTCCTCAAAGCTGAAATTCTGCAGGTCCTAAACTCACCTCTGGTTTTCTGGCTGCTCTCTCAATCACCAGAGTCTTACTGTGTTACTGTAGCTTCTGCTGATCTAAATGTCAGGCTTAAAGTGGAGCATTACATTTGTAGGATGATATTTGCTGCAGTATCTGTGTCAAAGGTGGTGGTGTGCTAGACCTCATGGAAGTATACAGTGCTTGGCAAAGGTCTTTCTGCCCTAGAAAAGGGTTTGGAGAGCATGTCCTGCTGGATAAAGCCGTGTCATTCAGTGGAGTTTTACTTAGCTATCCAACATGAGAACAATCTTGTCATGAAAGACTGCATTCTCTGCAGAATAACTTAAAACCTTGTGCTGAATTTAAAAAAGGGTATATTTATTGTGGTTAAAAAGAACTTTGCTAGATTAGCCACAGTACAATTACACTCCCTGGAAAACGAAAAAAGTCATTATTTGACATAGGTAGGATTCCTGCAGGAATGGCAAAAAGCTTTGATTCTCTGTCTGCTTAGATCAGTTTTGTAGACTCCACTCTAGCAACACCTTAGTCCAAGATAATTTTGGTATATTTTGTTTAAAGGCTTGTTCAGACCTCCTAGAACTCTCTAGTTTTCTGGAAAGTTAAGAAAGTAAGTTCAGGAACTAAACAGGCACTTCACAAAAATACCCAACCACCACCACCACCAACAAAAAACAAACCCTACAACAAAAAAACCCAATCCCCAACAAAAATGAAAAAAAAAAACCAACACCCACAAACAAGCAAACAAAATGAAAATAAACTAAAAAGACAAAAAACCCAAACCAAAAACTAACCAAACAAAATCCAACCCCAAACCACAGACCCATAGTGATGGAAAGGTGCATATCTGAAAATGCAGCCAGGAGACTTCCAGCCTTTGGACAGAAGTGTGGAGTGAGTTTTCCCCTATTTAAACAGTAAATGCACAAGTTGCTTTTAAAAGTGAGACGTGTTCACAATAACGATGGCAATTTTCTGCACGGTGTGGGCAGAAGTGATGATCTCATTAACAAACTGCAATGCTTCAGTTGCAGTCCAGGGTTACCAAACTTGCCAACTGTTCTGGAGGGACTGGAATTCATGTATGGAAGAGAAAGATAAGGCTGCTCTCCCTTTTTCTCTGGGGTGTAATCAGGGAATCAGCCTTTTGCCTTTGGGGCAGGAGG
The DNA here is from genome assembly GCA_013396835.1 of Psilopogon haemacephalus. NCBI lineage: Eukaryota > Metazoa > Chordata > Aves > Piciformes > Megalaimidae > Psilopogon > Psilopogon haemacephalus. The sequence continues at coordinate 1,756,134 of VWZI01017904.1, forward strand.
AGAAAAGATAAGTAGGGCCTGTCTGGAGTGTGGAACTGTAATGTGGTGGTCTGCACTGCAAGGGTAATGCTTCAGATCAGCCTGGGTTTGTGGGCTGTGGTAAGAAGGTTTTTGTCCTCCAAAAAGTCTAATAATTCAAAACTTCTTTCTCTTAACAGGCAGATTCCAGACCCTAAATGCTTCCAGACAGGAAGATGTGCGCATCAAGGACCAGACCCCAAAATAAGAGTGGGTTTGACCCACTGCCTGTTGTGATCATAGGTAAGCTCTCTCCAGCCAACACTGATATGTTCTCTTCTGCTGTTGTTGCTTTGGACCTGATGTCTCCAGCTTTTGTTCCACGTGTTCCTACTCAAACCAGAAATCCCTGACCACTCTTTGTGCCTCCTTTCACTGTCAGCCAAACTTAAGTACCAAGGAAAAGGGCACTAAGATTTGTGGGAAGTAGGGATCCAGGCAGCTGACAACGTGGAACAAATACCTCTTTTGTTCCACACTAAAATTGGCACCGTTTTGGGCATCACTTCAGCTGGGCCTGGTTTTCCTCTGTTGGATATTTAGAAGGGTTTGAAACCTTTTCACTACAGATAATCAACTGTTAAGAAGTGATTATCTGTAATGCCTGAATTGAAAGTGGGTTTGTGCGATTTGCCCCCCACTGTGTGTGTTTGGGAAGTGCTTCAGATGCTGTTGAAACTGTGAATTTTTTTTCCACAGAACTCTTTGAAAATGCAGGTCTGCTACACTGCTTTTTGTACAGGTTTAATGGTAAAAAGGTGTGGGGTTTGTACCTATTTAGAAACCAGGTTGTGAGCTAAATGCCTTGTCTCTCTTCCAAGAGGGGAGCTTTGTAACATGAGGTGATTCTTGGAGCAAAGCAAAGATAGTGATGTCATGCCTTCCCCTCTGACTGATCTGGAGTTGTGTTTGAGTGCAGGTGTTGGCCCCTGTTCATCTGAGGTTGGGTTTAAATGCCTTATTAGAGCTGGATTCCTTCCTTATCTGTCATTTAAGTTATAGTACCCAAGGGGGCTAGTTCAAAGTTAATGCACCACTGAAATCATACTTAATCCTTGCTAACAGTGAGTTTGACAAGGACACTGCTGCCAGCAGGTTCTAATCTGAGAGTGACTTTGTACTGCTCAGTTGTCCAAGCCTTTAGGTGGGAGGGAGGGTATTTTGGTACATCCCTAGTGCACCTACACAGGGATCCAGGGAGAATATGTCATTAAAGCCTCAGAAACACCAGTGTAAAGATGTGCACTTTGAGGAGGCTGTGGGACTAGAGCAGCTCATCTGGACACAGATTCGAACTACTTCTCCAGGCTCTGCTCCAGGAAGGCTGTGGACTCTCTAAGCTGTGCTGGCAGCTTCATGAAAGCAGCTGCTTTCTAGAATAGTCTGAGCCCCAGAGGCAGCTGTGCTTCTGTCCATCCATATCAAGCTTACATGTGGTTCAGAGTAAATGCTCTGCTGCTAAGTGTTTTGCACTCAGGTGGTTGAGTTTGACTTAGGTACCTCCTTATACTTCCTAAAGCAAAAAAGTAACCTAAAAAGCTGATTTTTTTTTTTTTAAACTATAGCTGCAGCTTAGTTTGCTTTCAATTTCTCATGCCGTTTTAGATAACTTTCCTGCAAGTGGAATATTCCAGACACTGACCTGCAACTGCTGGTCCTTGCTCAGCACAGCAAACTTTGACCCCAGCTGTGGCTTGTCCTGCCCTTCACATAGCTCAGCTCAGCGTCAGCTTTACAGCCCGAGCCTCTCTCTATCTCCAATCTCCAAGAAGCAGTCTTTGCTCCAGCCACTCATGCTTGCAGCCAGGGCACTGAGCCAACGCAGGCTGCTGTGTCACTTCGGCTCTCCTCTCCTGTATCGTCACTGCATGATGTAGTGCTGGTGAGCAGCAACGCCTGAGCAGCCAGAGGCAGACTCTTATTTATGCAGATACTGTAAAATATTAAACATGCTGGAGAACAGGCATGTGAAAACTTTCCAGAGGCTCCTCTCACTAGGCTTTGGATGCACATCTATCATGTTTTTTCCCTGGCTGCCGGGTGGTCAGCAGGAAGAGTTCAGTTGTGCAGCAATCTTTTCAAAGTGCTGTGTTTTTGGGGGGTGCTCTTGGCATTGAGGGGAGGATTTTTTTTTTTTTTTCCTTAATACACTGCCTGCAGCACCATGGTAGCTCCCACTTGGATGAGTCTTCAAGACCTGTTAGTCCAAACAGCTATTACTAGATACCCCTTATTAGGTGGGATTTCTTACAGGAGAGAGCTGTTTCCCTTTCACCTCAATAGTAACTTCTCTTTCTGGTCTTACTCTGTATCCTGTGCTGTATCCTTTGAATTGTTCTGGATGTATTAGAAAGGCTTCTCAAACTGCTACCCTGCAGGAGGATAAATGCTTCTCTGTTGTGTCTTTTTAGGGAATGGACCTTCAGGAATCTGTCTCTCATATTTGCTGTCAGGCTACATCCCTTACTTCAAAAGAGACTCTGTTCATCCTCATCCCATTCTTCAGAGGAAACTGGAAGAGGCACCTGATGTCTCCATTTTGGACCAGGTTTGTGTGAAGAGAAACAGCATAATATCACAGTAAAGTATCTTGGGGATGTATTTATAAGCAAGAATCTCAGTTGGATTTTCCAAGTACACAAACAGAATGAGTCTTAGACAAAGTATTCTCAGCTGTCCAGATCTCTTTTGTATGAAATGCCAGCATTGCTGCTAAGACCCTTGAGGTAACCCTTGGGCCATAACAAGGTCTGTGTGCCAGTAAATGAGCTTAACAGAACACCAAAACCACTGATCGGAAATACTGCAGTAACAAACAGTTTGCTTGCTAGCAGGACATGCCTTTTGAGCATCTGATCTGCCTCTCTTTAGGATCTGGAGTATCTGTCTGAAGGCCTGGAGGGACGATCCCTCAGCCCCGTGGCTCTTCTGTTCGATGCTCTTCAGCGTCCGGACACAGACTTTGGTGGAACTGCAGAGTCTGTCCTCACTTGGTGGCAGGAGACTGGCAGAGCCATTCCCCACTTGGTCCTTGGCAGAAATGCTCCTGGAGGTGCCTGGCATGTATGTGAATTGAAGCCTGACTGAATTGACCTTGCATGTTGTAAGATGGCCAGATGTCATGACTGGAGAGGCAGAAGAACCTCTAATAGACCAGTCAGCCACACTTGATTTTTATAGAGAGAGAGAAGTGAAAGCTTAAAATAAAAAGAGTTTGAGAGGCAGTCTGTTGTTCTTGTTGGAGAACAAGGATGGTTTCATCCATGACAGCAGGTCAGAGGAAGTAATAGATTTCATGATCTGTGTGATATTGAAATGTGATAAAATTGAACTTCACTTCTCATGTTTGAATAACTGAAAGTAATTTTACTGTGTTTCTCATTCCAGTCTATTGAGGGCTCGATGATTACCCTGAGCAGAGGGGAATGGATGGGACTCCCAGATCTCCCCTTCAAAGACTGGCTAAAACAAAAAAGAAGGTAAGATCTGTGATGTGGTTATTTGCAGACATCCAGAAGTTATTTGGGAACCTGGAGTGGAGTGGACTTCCTGAGTGTAACTACCTATCTGTTACTGATGGTTCTAGTGAGAGAAAGGACACCTTCCCACCTCCCAGTAAAAGTCCATTCTGCATTCAGTGATTTGGGTAAAGTTGCAGCTCTACTTGGAATGTGTCCTTCTCAACACCCTCTGGGGAGATGGATCACAGTGACCATAAATTCTGAATAAAGCTTGGAAAAGACGTGGTCATCTGACTTCTGAGTCGACTGCTGCTGCCCTTAATGACAAGTACTGTGCAGTCTCTGAGGTGCTTTTACTCTTCAGATGTTTAACAAATGTTCAGGAGTTAAAAATTGAATAGAAGCAAGAAGAGAGAAATATATTAGGGAGCAAATATGTCCTTAGGAATGGGATTTGTGCCTAGAGCAAAGTACCTCTGCTGCAACAACTTGGGAACCTAAGTGTTAGCTCTATATACCAGGAATAACATTGCTGAGAGCAGGGAATCTGGATAAATCTTCACTGTCAGTGCCAGGATAGAGGGCTCTAGGATACATTCATTGGAAGAGGGGAGAAATTCCAGCCTCTTACTTAACCACTGCTTGACCTTTGCTTGTGCTGTGTCTCAGAGGCCTCAGAAACAACAGAGCCACAGCAGAAGACATTGCTCAGTATTACCAACACTATGTGATGAAGAAAGGACTGCAGAAGAATTTCAGATGTGGAACCGTTGTGACCTCCGTGAGGAAAGTGAGTCCAGAGAACATCTCTGACCATGCAGAGAAAGACCTGCAGGCCAACAGTGACTCGCTCTGGAACTTCAACGAGAAAAGTGCAGAGGTCTTCCAAGTAGATGGGTTTTTCAAAACTGTGGAAGGTGACAAAGAGCCCTTTTCCATCTATGCAGAGAACGTGGTCTTAGCTACAGGAACATATGACAGCCCTACCTGGCTTGGAGTAAAGGGAGAGAACCTTTCCTATGTCCATCACCAGTTGTCTGCCCTAGAGGAAGCAGTGAAGAACAATAGCATTGGCATTACATCAGATCCAGTCTTGATTGTGGGTGCTGGTCTGACAGCTGCTGATGCAATTCTTTTTGCTCATCATTGCAGTATTCCAGTAATTCATGTTTTTCGGAGGAGAGTCAGTGATCCAGGTCTTATTTTTAACCAGCTCCCCAAAATGATGTATCCTGAGTACCACAAGGTCCATCAGATGATGAAAGAGCAAACAGCTGCTTGTGTTGGGCCTTATGAGTGCTATGTTAGCCTTCCTGAGCATCACGTGCTGTCCTTTGGCAAGGACAAGAAATGTATCTTTCAGGACAAGAATGGCTGCCAGAAAGTTTATAAAATTTCCATGGCTCTTGTTCTAACTGGCTCAAACCCCAACCTCTCCTTTCTGCCAAATAATGGCATTGACTTGGCAGTGGACAACAGCCAACCAGTCAGTCCAAAGAGGAATCCCATAGATGTTGACCCATTCACCTATGAGTGCACTCAGGACAAAGGGCTTTATGCCCTGGGACCTCTGGCTGGAGACAACTTTGTGCGCTTTGTTCAGGGAGGGGCTCTGGCTGTTGCCAGCTCTCTGTTAAAGAAAGCAAACAAAAATCCCCCTTAACAGCAAACCCTGTGCTAACCACCTGGATGGGTTACTGCTATCTTCAGAGAGAAGCTAGTCATCTGATTTGGATACCTTCAAATGTAAAGCCCACTCCTCATATTCTCCAAGGTTCTACAGAGAGTTACTGAGTTATTGAGTCGAGGAGATTAAGTCACCAAAACACAGAGTGGGTTTCACAGATGGCAGTACCTTCAGTCCCTGAGCATTCTAGCCCCTTTCCTGCATAGCTGTGGGGGCTTTGACTCTTGTCTGGAGAATTAGGAAGCAAGAGAGAGATTGCACTTCTATGTGGACCTTCCAGGCTGCTGAAAATTGAACTGGGGAACAATCAATGCTAATTATTCTCAAGGTTGACAAACCTGTGTCTGCCGGTGTCTTTACAGAGTTTTTTTCATGAAGCAAAGTGAGTCACATGGGTTGGTTTGCCCCTGTGGCTCAGCTGTGTGTCCTTATTTGGCCAGAATTCACTGAAAGGTGCTGAAATCACAGCAGTCACTGAAAGGTGGGCCATCTCTGGCCCCTGAAGTGGTGGCACTTTGCAAGTAAACTGACACAGAAACAGCCAAAAATCGAGTGTCTCACTGACACCAGCAACAAGTAACATGCAATATCACAGGAATCTCTCCATTAAAAAGATGCTTTTCTCCTCCTTCTTGAGAAGGAATGGTACTGATTTACAAAGCCTTGGTCTGCCATCTTGCAGCTTTCTACCTTCTAACTCCTAAAACTTCAATGGCCAAATTCTTGGCAGCTGCTGTAGAGAGAGCTGAACTAAGGGGGAGCTGCTGGTCTGCCTTGTATCTGCCCAGATGCTGTATAGGGCTTCTGCTGCACAGGCTATTTCAGGAAGATGCAATATTACCTATTGAATTTCTGATGTAATGTGATTTTTGAGTTTTATTTTTTTAAGAATACTCTTTGTGTACAGGGGTAATTGACACGGCCACTTTTGATATTTCTGTGCTATGTATTGCAGGGTTGTGTTTTTTTTTTTTTTTATTTTATTTTATACTGGTTTTCTAAAAGACTTTTATTGGCAAAATTGTTTTGTCACAGGTTTGCCATCAGTGTTCCAAATGAGCTGGGGTGGGTGGGAATGGTACCTTCTGGTACCAACAGCATTCTCAGCAGTGCCTTTCGTAACTCTCAGGAAAAAAACAGAGCCATAGCTAACCTTACTTGATGTAAAGGCAGGCTCTGGTCCCTGTGCTGCACTGAAACTCTCTGTATGAGGTGCTGCACCTGTCTTTGGAAAGCTCAGTATGTGGGGGTGGGCTGCTTGTACATGGAGCTTCCTCAAGGTGAGGTGTATAAGGAGCTTCTCTGCGTTGTTGCTCACACTTGAATGTTTTTTTTTTTGCCACTGACTACCACTTTATAAAATTTTTCAATAAAGTGATTTCAGAATTAGTCTGTGTTTGTGGTTTTTTTATCTCTGACTTTGAATCTCTGACCTGGAGAAGCTCTAGCAAACCATTCACCAGCCTCTCACCAGCCCTGGGATGTGGTTTGTGCCTGTTGAATCTTCGTTGTTCTGCTCCTTAGGAACACCTCACTATGCATTTGTGTTTCCAGCAGGATGGAGAACCCTAGTAGAGTGCTTTGACAGTGTCTGTCTCTTGTCATGCAAAGCCACAAAAGGAAACCAAGGCATTTGCCAAACTTGTTCTTGGCTAGAGAATCTTCAGTCTCATTCCTTTTACTTAGTGTCTTCTCATTTGGAAAATCCCAAATCAGGGCCTGGTCCAGCAAGGCCGCTTAGATTAAAAGGGCCATTTGAGGGACTCTGGTCCAATCCCACTAAAACTGGTCATGCTTGGGTGTAAGACCTGATTATTTGGTGCTTTGTTGTGAAAAGCTTTTAGTATCTCCTAGGATGGAGACTGCTCTGTCAACATTTGATTGCCCCATTTGACATTTGACCACCTTTAATAACTCTGGAGTATTAAGTAGTTGAAGTGTCTCTCTTGTAGTTCATCTGCTGCCTCTTGTGAGGTTTCATTTCCACTGCACAGCTCTGAGAAGGGTCTGACTCACTGTTAAAACACCAATCCTTGCTCTTCTCTGAAGGCTGAGAATGTAGGACCCTCAGGATTTTGTGGGCTCAGAATAGTGGCGTGGATGGGTTTCTTGCTCTGTGTAACTGCTCATGGCCAGAGGAGTGGCACTGTCCCCTCAGGGCTCTCTTTGGCATTGGTCTAAATGAGGGGGCATCTGTTCCCCTGAATCTGTTATCCTGGTAATATGGGGATCCCTGAGTATGGATAATAGGATGAGGGGCAATGAGTTCAAACTGGGAGAGGGGAGATTGAAACTGGATGTTAGGAGGAAGTTCTTCACAGTGAGGGTGGTGAGACACTGGAATGGGTTGCCCAGGGAAGTTGTGGCTGCTCCCTCCCTGGAGGTGTTCAAGGCCAGGCTGGATGAGGTCTTGAGTGTCCTGTTCTAGTGGGAGGTGTTCCCCACCAGCCTATGGTGGGGGGTTGGAACTGGATGATCTTTGAGGTCTCTTCCAATGTAAACCATTCTATGATTCTGTAATATGATTCTATGTCATGTTACATGGCTTTGGGGCTCCCCAGGAGAGACAAGCTGACATTCCTTTCACCTTGCCTCCTCTTAGGAATGTAATTCCCAAGCAGAGCAGGATTGTGCCTCTCCTGCAGCTGACCTTTGCTAGGAAAAAAAAAAATCAGTGATTGATGTTCATCTTTCTAAAAATAGTGGGTTTGGCTAGATCTCAAATCCTCACATCAAAAGGAAATGAAGTGGAGGACAAAAGCCAAAAGCCATCTTAAAAAAACAAGAGACGTTTAAGTGTGCTGAGAATAAGGGCAAATGATGGGTGTCAAGTGCAATGCTTTTGTCATTGCTGAGGTTAAAGATGTAGTGTTCATGCCAATCATTCCTGTTTCCCATGTTGCCTTATGCTGATCTGATATGTCCTGCACTGGGGAGCTCCTAAGTAGGGCAGCAGCCTGTGGAGCATGGGTAGCCATGTTCTTAATAGCCCAAGAGGGATGAGCTGATTGCCTGCCCTGTGTAGGACTGGAGAGGGAAGTGGCTTTTCACAACTGATGCCTAGAAAATATCCTACATTCTGCCCTGGGGGGATGTCAAAGCAGAGGATCTCAATAGCAGAGGATCTCAATAGCAGAGGTAGTGGTTTACTCACTGAGTCCTCGGGGCAAGGCTGCATGGTGCTAATCCAGGTTGTCATGCAGTTCCCTGTATCCAGGGAGGCAACTCTGAATGATTATTCCAAAACATTCATCTGTGAGAGTCAGAAGACTCTCATCCCATGTGGGATTCACCCATGCAGTATAACCTTGACCTGTAGCATATGATGAGACCAGGAGACAAAATAATTGTCTGCTGGACCTTCTGCACATCACACACCACTGGTGGGAGTGATGCAGTTGGTCAACACTTCACTGCCATTTCTTTTGTTGCCTGTGAGGCCCAGCCAGGTTACCTTGGTGAGTTAACTGCCTGTTTAAAATCTGAGGCTACTCTGCTTCATTTCTCTGTTCTCTGCAAGTCCTTTGATGTCTTTTCCATGCTGTTCAGCGGGAACATCTGGCAGCCATGGTGACCAGAGCAGGTTGCTCTGGGAAGCCTCAAGTGAAAATCTTCTCAGCTCAGTTTGGATAGATCAGAGGATTTACTTTTATTCAGACCTCTGGCTGCTGCTAAGAGGTTGTGTTTGTCGCTCCACAACAAGGACATCACATCAGGCTTCCATTCTATGTCTTTCAGGGCTCCTCAGCCTCCTTTGGGTCCCTTCAATCAGTCCCCAGAGAATAAGCTAAGACCCTCTGACACTTGTCAGGAAGAGTAGAAAATTACACCCCCAGAACAGAAACAAGGATTAGAAGTTTACCAGCAAGACAAAAGAGAGAATTGTGGTTTCTGACTTTATTGTGCTAAGGAGTCCTTGCAGGCAGGACTGATGTGTTTTAAATAAACAGGCTTGTGGGTGTGGCAGAACTGACTGTACAAGTCTAAACTCAGGGACCTTTCATTGTGCAATTCAGGTACAAACTTACTGCTCCTACTTTTTGCTTTGGTGAAGGGCTTATGAGATGTCAGAGCATGTTTGTTGTGAGCTTTGCTTCTGGAACAAAAGAAAAGAGTGCTCTCTTTTTTTAAGAAGAGCCATCTTTTACATACCATCTGGATTGAAATGATTGCAGTAACATAGTCTTGAGAATCCCTTTCTGGCCACACTTGTGTCTCTGAGCACAGAACTAAGGCCAGCCACGTCTCGGCCAGACCACTCTATTCCAAAGCTCTACAGAGCATGACGACCTATTGCAAGTCTGATGATTGCCCAAGGCTTAACTTTATGAGGACCCTTGGGAGCTGTCAAAATGTTGCAGACTGTGGTGGCCAAAATTAACCTGCTTTGTTTGTGAAATGAAGCTATTTGTGTGCAGCTCCTGAGGCCGGGTTAAGCCAAGAAAAGACTGAGAGGGAATCTTCTCAATGCTGACCAATAGCTAAAGGGCAGGCCTGAGACAAGAGGATGGGGCCAAACTCTTTTCAGTGGTGCCCAGTAACAGGTCAAGGGGAAATAGGCACAAAGTGGAACCCAGGAAGCTCCATCTGAATGTAAGGACAAGCTTCTTTCGTATGAGGGTGCTGGAGCCCCAAGGCAGGCTGCCCTGAGAGGTTATGGAGTTTCCTTCTCTGGAGAGATTCCAAAGCAGCCTGGACATTGCAATCCTGAGGGCAACCTGCTGTGGATGCCTCTGTTTTAGCGAGAGGGTTGGACTGGATGATCTCCAGAGATCCCTTCCGACCCCTACCATGCTGGGATTCTGGAATTATATAAACTAGTGTAACTGAGGGGCACTTGGTGGGGCTGGACAGTGCAGGAGATCTAGCAGAAGAGGTTTCAAGCTAAAAGCAAGCTTGGTAAACTCCTGGGAAAAACATCTGACTTCCAAGCAAGTCATAAGAGTTGAAGCAAGCTCCTGGGTAGACAATTGCTAAACGGGGAGTAGGAGTTAGGAAGACTACTAAAAGGGTTATTGGGCATTGCAATGGCTTGTTCAGGGCAATGGTGGAGTCCCCATCTCTGGAGGCATTAAAGAGTTGTGTAGACCTAGTGCCTAGGTACATGGTTTAGTTGAGGACTTGTCAGTGTTAGGCTAATGATTGGACTTAGGATCTTAAAGGTCTTTTCCACTGTAGGCAATTCTGTAATTTGTGATTCTGTGAAAAGGAAGCACAAATTGTGTTGCTGTTTTTGGCTGGATACTGCCTTCTCCTAGAGCCTGGGAAGCTGCATGGACCTACTGTCCAGGAGGTTTCCTTTGCAGTCCTTGGGGACCAAGCCCTGAGAACCAGGACAAAACCTGGATCCTTTGCTGTGCAGCTCAGGAACAGAGAGATTCTGCTCCAGCATGGGAAGGAAAACATCTCATGGCATTTCTGCCTTTGGCTGTATGAATATGTCCTTCTACTCCCTATGGACACCCACAGCACAAAGCCTGGCTGAGAGAAGCAGGATCTACTGTGGTATCTATTTATGGGAGACTGTCTGAGGAGGGGCAGCTCTCACGAACTTCCTGTGAAGGAAGCAAAATGGATTTAGTTTTCCAGGCCAACTTTTGTTGGTTGTATTCACTTATTGGAAGCACTGGAATGAAAGGAAAAGAAGGGAATCCTGAGGCAACACAAATGTGTGGACAGTGTGGCTTTGTTCCCTAGCCAGCATCACTGCCACCTGGGAAAACTGGTCTGGAAGGTGAAAACCACTGTTTATTTAAGATATTTACCCTGCAGGTGAATTTCCACATCTTGTTCTCACTGGAATTGAAGTGGCTGATGAAATAACTGCAGGAACCACCTTCGTGAACTGCAACACAGCTCCAAAATGGTCCTCACACAGCAGGGCTGAGTGTTCGATTACAGCCCAGCTATCTCCAGGGGTAAAGGGAGCTGCTTTGGCCACAAGGTTAGAAAAGGCCAAGGCAGAGGAGGTTTGCTTGGGTGAAACTGCAGCTCTGTGCCAGCCAGGGGTAGCATGGGGCCCACCAGGGGCCAAGCAGGCAGGGTTACTGCTGCTGACCAGCTGTAGGTCTTGGGGGTATTATACTGCCTAAGTCTCCAAATCTGAGTTGTGCTTGTAGAGGCCACAGAACATTTTGCCAGAGAGGCAAACTTTTACCAGAGGACAAACAAAGGGCAGAGTGAAATTATTCCTTTAATGGCAAAGAAATAGAAAACCAGGAGAGCTGTGCTTTTTTTTTTTTTTTTCCTTTCTTTATTTTACAAGACCACAGACACATTTTGAGGCCTCAAACATTCATGCCTTTCGAGAGCTGGCCCAGAGGAGCAAACCTCATTTGCAGCTTGGCACCAATACCAGAGTCATCCAGTGTTACCGTAACTGGGAGTCAGCAGAAGGCTCAGGGGCACAGAGGGCTTCCAGAGATAATAAACTGACTGATAGTTCTCTCAGCTGAAAAAGCCAGGGAATTTGTATGTCAGAAAAAAGAGTCCTCCCCCTGCCCTTCTTTTTTTTTTTTTCTTCTTTTCTTTTCTGGGGCAATAAACCTACTTTTCAGTTTAAACATTAAGGCTTAGCAAAATGGAGTAGCAGGATGCTGAATGTGGAGGCTGCAGTGCTGAGAGCACCATGGGATGTGCTGAATTCAAACTAGCCCTCTCAGGGCATACTGCTCAGGGACCAAAGGGGGCATACAGACTGTACAGCCTTGCCTAGCTAGGAGGAAAGGGGTACCAGGTGGCTGACATCATGACATGGAGGAGTGAGAGTTTTGCCTTCCCAAGCTGCAAGAACAGTTGCAAAAAAAGACAAATGGGTCCTATTGCACAGTGCAATTTCTAAGCAAATTTGAACTGGTGGATTGTTTACGCTATGTGAATCCCTTGTGTGTGCAGCTGAATTTTCTTCTTCTTCTTTTCTCCTTTTAATCTGCTTGCTGGCTTTACTACTGTATCAAACTCCAGCTTGGGAAAGAAGCAGTGCAGACGATGCCGACATGTCACGACTTGGGGCCACAGGGATTTCATCTGATGCTTCTGAAGAGCTTCACAAGTGGGTTAGGTTGTGAGCTTACTCCCACGAGGATGGTGAGTGGCAGCCTTGCCCAGAGCAGAGGTGGGTGTCTGTGTGCATCTGAGTGCTGTGCAGAAGGGAGAGGTCTGGGACAGCCTGACCCTGTGTGTGGAAAATGCAGTGAGAGGGAAACTGGAGGTACAAGGTACCCACTTGCCAGCAGCTTTCCTGCAGCTGGATGAGAAGGGTGGTTTTGGCATGGCCAGAAAGAGCCTGCCCTGAGCGCTGCAGTGGGAGCACCAATTCCAAGCTCAGATGTTGCAATCAAAGCTTTCCCTGAGCCTTTTCCAGGACCTGTTTGCCAAACTCCTTTTCACAGAGGGTGCTGAAACAGTTTTCCTGTAACCACTGCTCTTGTCACAGCATCTCTGGCAGCTGCCCAGGAAATTAAGGTAATTAATGAGTAGTGAGGCCCATGAGCAGTGAGAGGGAAGGGTGGTGTTTTGTATGAATGAATTACATGAGGTTGGCAGTGCCTGCAGTAACCTATTCACAAAAGCACACCTCATCCCCCATCGAGCACTTTCACACAGAGTTTGAGCAGAAGAGATTTCCCAGGAACAACTGGCAGTAGTTTTCCTGGCTGGAGCATAACTAGGATGGCTTAAGGCAGCAGGTTACAGCAGGCAACCTCTGCCGCGGACTGACCTGATCTACTGTGCAATAGTAAGAAGGTTTTCTCCCCTGAAAATCCCAAGCTTTAAAGTCCTCCCTCTGTTTTACATAGAGCTGGAAGTAAGAGCTTTGGAAATTTTTGTTTGTTTGTTTGTTAGAAAGAGACAGAAACTAGTGTTTGATTGGGGATTTACAGCAGAGCCTCAAGACACAGCACTCTACAGTTAATGCTGTAATCATGGGATTTTAGGGTGAATTTTTGGTTCCTTTTTTGGCTAGCACTTCCATCCTGAGGCTGAGGGACACTTCCAGATTTGTCTTTCACCAGAATGAATTTTTTCCCCCCTTACATCCTTCAGGTTTTGGTTAACTGATGTCTGTAAGAATTGGGAAAAAAACAAACCCTCATGGGCAATGCTGTGGAGGTTGTGGAGGTCAACAGCAAGCTCTCCTACCATGTAGTAGTCAAGATCACTGTCACCCTGAGGCCATTGCAGTTAATGCTGTAACCATGGGATTTTAGGGTAGATTTTTGGTTCTTGCTTTTGGCTAGCACTTCCATCCTGAGGCTGAGGGACATTTCCAGATTTGTGTTTCACCAGAACGATTTTTTTCTGTCTTACATCCTTCAGGTTTTGGTTAACTGGTGTTTGTAAGAAGTGAAACCAAAACCCTCTTGGGCAATGCCATGGAGGTTGTGGAAGTCAGCATCAAGCCCTTGTACCACGTCGTAGTCAAGATCACTGTCATCCTGAGGTCGATACAAGGTTGTTGTCCCTGAAAATATAAATATTTGTATAAATATGTTTCAGGAAGATGGGGAAGTGTCTGAGAAAAAGCTAAAGTTATGTAAACAAATGTTATCTGTCTCGTGTAACCCTCCAAATACCTTATCCATTGAGTCATCTGGATATGACATAACAGGGGAGCTGGCCAAGAGCTGGCCAAGATCAGTGTTCTCACCCTGCAACAAAGGAGAGCAAATCAAAGGGAGGTGGAATTGCCTGTTCCCAGGCTGCCTGTCCCCTCTGACCTTCCTCATTCTCTGTTACATCCATTTCCACCACAAGACTTTTTTCTCTCTTCTTTTATACCATCTAATAGAATATTCCTCCATCCATATGCTGGGAAACAGCTCGCTGCAGGGGAAGTGATGTGGCTCCACTGGAGCAGGTCCCAGTAGCCAGTGGAGCACGCACCACTTTCCCAGCACTAGGTGAGGAAAATTAAGGGGATTTGGAAGCAATCCCACAGCTGAAACAATAAAGCCCTGCTCTGGCTGAATATGATTACACATGAACCATCTTTCCCCTATTCCTCACATGAGCAGTCCCAGCAGACTTTGAATACAAGGGAAGGGAAGTGCATGGGATAAAAGGGTTTATTCTGTTAAAGGACGAATGGCTAAGCCCCAAATTCTCACTCTTTCCAAGGCTAAAAGGGTCTAACAGCCCCTGCTTAGTGAAGGAACTCATAGTAAAGATTTTCCATACGGAAATACGATTTCCATATGCTCTGATTCCCCAATACACTCATGTTTGTCAGGATGCTATTTCACAGAATATTTACCAATTTGAAGTCAATATGACATGGGAAAAGCTCAGCGAGATGGATGGTGACTAATGATGTGTATTCAAGCAGGCAGAGGGAGGAGGTGAATGGCAATATTGCTGTGCTGATAGGATGCTGTTGTGATGTTCACTGCTGCTTCCAAAGACAGGACCACCAAGGAAATCTCGGTCCCCACAGACTGGGGCTTGTCCAAGGCAGCAGCAGATGGGACAGATGCTTCAGGCTCTGTAACATGACTCTTCTATTTCATGATGTAGCGTTAGGCTGTTTGCTGATGGAAATCCAGCATAGTTCATGTTTGAGAGCAGAGCTGTTTATGCACGGAGCTGTGCTTTGCTTGGTATGGTTACCTCATGCTGACAGCCTTTCATTTAATACTTTCAGAGCAGGCTGCCTAAACAGATAACAGGAGACCCAAGAGCCTTGCTTTCTCCATGTAATTTCTCAGCCTGAATCCTTTGATTTCTCCCCAGATCCCACTAGGAATCTGGGCTTTTGTCCTCAGCTGTCATTTATGACAGTTCTGAGTCCATATCGAGCAATTGCTTTCATCATCCATCCAGATAGCTCTACTCTCTAGAGGTACTGCATCATGCCTCAAAACTGCTGCTTGTTTTATTCCTCGATAAACAGTCCACCCAGCAAATCTGACTGCCAGACAAATTTGGCTACAGAATCCTTACAGTGGCTGCAGGCAGGCAGTCACCCTCTCTGCAAGAAGGATTCGACATGTCCAAGTGATGGACAGTGCCTAGTTCAGTTGTCCAGAGCAGGGAGCTGAAGGAAAGCTTTTAACAGGACAGCAAAGGTGTAAAAAGCTTATAGAAAATGAACTATCTGAGGAAAATTGCTTGGAGTTGGGCTGGAAAATCTGAAGGTGATGGTGTGCAGAGTGGTGGTGTGCCCAGCTCTGCAGCCACCAATGGCTTTTGTCAGAAAGTAGCTGGACATGGGCTGTGTACTTCAGGCTGCCCTTTAGATGAGAAATGCTGCACGTGAGTGGAGGAGTGAGATTATCACAGGGACTTGGTAAATGATTGCTTTTTATTTAAAGCAGACAGTTCCTAGGGATGTTGGAATGCTCTTCACCAGCCCCAAGCAGCAGTGGGATGAAGAGGCCAGGCAGGACTCTGCTGGGTTTTCAGAAGGGCAGGTACCCTCTGCTGGAGAGAGGGTAGGACAGATACTTTGCTGTGCTTCACTATCACATACAGGTAATGTGCTCAAACCAGCCTCCATGGGAGCCACAGGTGATGCCTCTTTCTTTACAGCTCTTCTGTTTTCAGCTAGCACAACCTGAAGGGGTCGCTCAACAGCCCCAGCAGCACGGAGCTCAGCTGAGCATCCTCTTGCTGATTTAGGAAGCACAGTGTTTGGCTCACCACAGCCTGCTCACCTCCTCTTGCTGATTTAGGAAGCACAGTGTTTGGCTCACCACAGCCTGCTCACCCAGGGTGGGACCACTGAGCCTAGCTTACCTCCTAGCATGACTGCAAACCTAAACACTCAGCAGAGCAAGCTGGTGCTTGTATTTCAGCAAATGTGAAAGGAAATAACTGTTTATTTGTTGAAGGAATGGCCAAAAATACAACCTCCTGTCAGTATCTAATCTGGCTGTCAGAGCTGGAGGGCACTACCCATACTTCTAGACATTCTGAGGTTGACATTGGGCCAGGCTGTTACGTAAGTGTGTTGTGAGCTTTGTTTATAATGTTGGCATGTGAACTTTTGAGAGAGATCAAGCATGGGCAGCAAGTCATTCAGGAGGAGGATGGATGCCTGATGGGGTTGTGTTGTCACAGCTTCATCCCAGAAAAAATCTCTTCTTGGCTTAGAAGCATATGGGACTGTTCTGCTAGCCCAAACATCTGTATTTTGTCCCACAAACAGACCGTCTCCTGCTTTTCTGTGGCCTGCTAGGGCAGGTGAGCATTGGTGTCTGTAACAGGGGGTGCAGGAGACAGCTTTGCTGTTGGAGATGTTGTGGTTGCCAGCATGTAGTTTGCCACCACAGCACAATCTGAGTAAGAGTCATAAGCCTGGGCTGGAGAAGGAGATGGCATCCAGCATCACCCAGATGGCTGTTTTCCAAAATCCCAGATGGCTATCTGCAGGGACTTTATCCCCAGCTGCTTCAAGACTGTGACGTGAGACAAGCTGCAATACCAGCCAAATGACTCTGGCACTTATTGATAATTTATCTGCCTGATTCCTGAATTTCCTAGCAACGAGATTAGTCCCAGCAATACATGGTTGGCACAGCCATGCCAACCTGGATGGCTCTGCTCTGGGGCCCCACAGGCACTCAGGGCTTTGTGCTTCACCAGTCCAGCTCCACCTCTGCCCAAGCTGGCATCCCTGATGTCCTGTTGCCTACTGACTCCTTGGGACCAAACTCCACTCAGAAGAGGCTGTTCAGAAACTCCTATCTCACTGCTGCAGTCAAAGCCTTTATGTAATTGATGTTTACAGTGGGACACGAAGAGTGTGCACTGTAATTCTAGAAAATAAACAGCTCTGGATTTATTTTTAAGCTTTCTTACAGGTTTGTGACTAATACCCTGAAATGCTTCACGGCCATAAAGGATGTGCAACAGGACAGGAACACTGCACTGAGAAGCTATCTGCTGGAGCTGGAATGGTTTTCAAGTCTGTAATGGCCTTCAGGAGTCACTTGCCACAATCCTGGAGGCAAAGGGGAACCAGTAAATCTGTTGTGACTCAGAGACATTATTTCAAGGCACCAGATTTATTCTGGAGACAGCAGGTGAGATGCACCTAAGCAGCTCCTCTCCAAGTGCTCAGAAATGAAGGCAACCCAAGTAAGAATATGATGGGTTGTTACTCATGGATGAAACTCCTAAGCACTGTTCCTCTGCCTAGAAGAAAACCATAGGTTCAGGCAGTTTGTCTAGTGGCAGTTTCACATTTCTGTATTTCTGCAGTGATGGACATAAGCTTTATTCTGCTATTTAATGCAGCCACTCTCCCCAAATCTGAAGTGACACCTGAAGAGATCTGCTGCTAGGTCTGCCAGCTGGGAGCCTTGTGTCCAGGGACCTGACATCCCACATTATGCTTGTGCTTCCTGGGTGCCCATCATGAAAATTGCCTTTCTACCATTTGAGAGTTGGT
The DNA here is from genome assembly GCA_013396835.1 of Psilopogon haemacephalus. Classification (NCBI taxonomy): domain Eukaryota; kingdom Metazoa; phylum Chordata; class Aves; order Piciformes; family Megalaimidae; genus Psilopogon; species Psilopogon haemacephalus. Next base: position 1,773,694 of record VWZI01017904.1, read on the forward strand.
GCTGAGAAAGAAACCTCTGCTTTGGAGCCACAGCTTTCTGCAATGAACTCAGAACTCAACCTGGGTGGCCTGGGAGTCCTTTGCATGGTTCCATTTCTCTGTTTCTCCCATTTTCATGTGGTAAATGATCAGCTTAATAATTTTGCCAATGTACTTCATACATTGTCTCCCACTGAAATATATAGGCCACTGGATGCACCTAGATATTAGGAATGAAGGCATTACTGGGTATGCACCACAATAGGTCTTTTACCACTTGGATTTGTGATTAGCTTTGGATATTTTGCCCTTGCTCTCCCAGAATTTACAAAGTTGGAGTTACCCAGAGCTTAATTGCCACTGCATGTCCTGCTATCTGAAATCACTAAGTAGCAGAGGCAGGGTAAACCCCTTTGGATATCTACTCCTGGTGCTAAAAGAGGGATTTCTCTGGAATTCCATGCCCCAGAAACCCCCAAAGGATGCTGTTTGTCACTGAGCTGAGGGCTCTGCACATTGACCTGGCAGTGGGAGCAGAGATCTTGGGCTTTGACAGGGTGTTTGCAGAGAAACAAAGTGTAGATCTCCATCAGGATAGTTTGGACATTGTGTTATGTACTTATCTGGTTATGGACTGTACAGACATGTCTCCAGGGAGGTGACAAGCTGTCTTGCCAGGCCTGAAGCACCCATCTAGATTTGCATAGGATGGTGAAGCTGTCAGGACAGGTTTTGCCACGGAAGAGTTTTGAATTTCTGAAGGTATGATTCAAACCCCAATTAAGAGGTTTAAATCCTGGGTGCAGTTGGTGGTTGAAAGGTCAGAGCTGGGCCTTTTCAAGATGAAATGGCTTCAAGCTGCACCAAGCGAAGTTTATGCTGGATAATAGGGACAATGTCTCTGCTGAAAGAGTGGTCAGGCATTGGAACAGGTTGAGGTGGTGCAGTCTCCGCCCCTGGAGGTGGTCGAGAAACATGTGGCTGTGGCACTTTGGGAGATGGTGTAATGGCCATGGTGATGTTAGGCTGATGGTTGGACTTGATGATCTTAGAGGGCTTTTGCAACCAAATCAATCCTATGATTCTCTGATTCCTTCATTTCAGTAAAGAAATGGGGTAGGATGGGGAAAGATGGGCAGATGCCTGAGTGTGCTGAGGTGTTACACAGAGGTTTTGTGCAAGCTGGGCAGCACCAAGACACGAGTGGCCGCCTGGCTAAAAAAGTGACTGTCGGGGGTTCCAAAGTTGCTCATAAACTTGCACCAATTCTGTGAACAGCTCTGCTTTTATACTTCCAAGGAGAAAGGAACAGACAACTCGAAAAATGTTGATACACTCAATAGAGTCTCTTGAAATCAATATTTCATTTAGGAAACAGAAGTTATGCAGCAAGGTCTGGCGAAAGACTGCTCTGAGCCCTCCCCGACGTGTCCGTGTGTCCGTCTCGCAGCAGCACAGCTCCATCTCCTGACTGCAAGGCTCAGCAGCAGCTCGCTGGAGGATTGCTTTGAGACAGGTCTGGTTTTGTAGAGTCAAGGTCCCTTGAAATACGAAGCGACACCTGTGGGGAGGGGCTACATTAAGAGGTACCACAGCCATCATTATTTCAGGTTCTCCAGTGAAGTGCACGGACCAGCAGGACCTTCCCTATCTCCAAGCACCTTCTCCAGGTCATATTTAAGCAAAATCTGTTTTACAGGTGAGGGCTGCTGCCTGCGGTGGGCAGGGCCATCTGCTGGCAGCACTTCCGTGCAAGGAGTTCCTGACCTGGGCTGCAGTGTGTCAGGCCACTGCCCTCTTCTGCCATCCCGTGTCCCAGAGCTCTGCAGCGACAGTGGAGCACAGGCACCACGCAGACACCATGCTTTGAGCCCAGACCCAATGTATCCACGACTGATGCTCTGACCTTTTAGTCTCGTGAAGTGGTTTGGATATCTTGATGGTCCACCTTCTTCAACAGCAGGTAGCTTAGGTTGTTTCTGCTTGTGCAAGGACTTGACAAGCCCTACTTTTGTTCCCAGTCAGCTTTAATGCATCAGCTTGGCTCTGGGAAGCTTGGACAAGAGTCAGTCCTTTGAAGACATGATCAGCTTCTAGTGCTGGAGACCATCCCCAGATGCAGTGCTGGGTTAGGAAACTGAATTCACTCTGGACGCTGAGAACTGTTTAAAAGGTGGCTACAAGGAGAATAGAGAGTCCCTTTTTACAAGGAGTTACATGGAAAAGCTGAAGGGTGATGGGTACAAGTTGCTCCTGGGGAGACTCTAGTTAGACACAAGAGTAAATTTGTTTTTTCAGAACAAGGACAAACAACCACTGGAATCATTTCCCCAGAGGAGTGGGAAGCCAGAGGGCTCTTCTAATATTCATCTGGCCAGGGTACTGAGCCATATTGTCTGGGCTGTGCTTTTGCCAAGAAAGGTTGGATCAGATGATCCCTGAGGTCCCTTCCAAAGCAAGGTTCTATGATTCTGTGATTCGGTGTCTCCCTGATTCAAACCAGAGGGCTAGAAAGGTGGGCACTGATAGTGATGGAGACACAAATCTTACATTCCCATCAGTCACGCTGTGTTACCTGCATTACCCCATGAAGCCCAGCTGGGGAAATGGTCTGAAATGGCCCCCTGACTGGACTTGTGAGAGGAGCTGCTTCAGGCAAGGGGATGTGGGCTGTTGGGGAGCTCCAGCTCATGAGATGAAGCCCCAGATGTCACCAACAGCTGATAAGCATGTCAGAGCCCTGCAAGACCCTGATTTCCAGAGCACTGCTGGTGCTGGACCCACAGAGACTTTTAGTTGCTGTGTGAAGATAAATCACCAGAAGAACAAACTCTGCCGCAAGCCAGTGGCTCCCTGCAGCCTCAGCAGCAGCTGTGAGGTGTCCTTGCATGGCCTGCCGCAGGCACACAGCCTGCAGGTGTGACCTTTCCACCAGGGTCAGGACCACGGGGTGGTGGTGGCCCCTTCATAGAATCATGGAATGGTTTAAGTTGGAAGAGACCTCAAAGCTCATCCAGTTCCAACTCCCTGCCATAGGCAGGGACACCTCCCACTAGATCAGGACACTCAAGGCCTCATCCAGCCTGGCCTTGAATACCTCCAGGGAGGGAGCAAACACAACCCCCTTGGGCAACCTGTGCCAGTGTCTCACCACCCTCACTGTCAAGAATTTCCTCCTAACATCCAGTTTCAATCTCCCCTCTGCCAGTTTGAACCCATTCCCCCTTGTCCTGTCATTACAAGACCTTGTGAATAGTCCCTCCCCAGCCCTCCTGTAGCCCCCTTCAGATACTGGAAGGCCACTATAAGGTTTGCTCAAATCCTTCTCTTCTCCAGGCTGCAAAGCCCCAACTCCCTCAGCCTGTCCTCATAGCAGAGCTGCTCCATCCTTCTGATCATCTTTGTGGCCCTCCTCTGGACTCTCTCCAGCAGTTCCATGTCCTTCTTGTGCTGGGGACTGCAGAGCTGCAGACAGTGCTGCAGGTGGGGTCTGACAAGAGCAGAGCCAAGGGGCAGAATCCCCTCCCTTGCCCTGCTGCCCACAGCTGCTCTTGCTGCAGCCCAGCACACAGTTGCTGTCTGGGCTGTGTGTGCACACTGCAGCCTCATCTTGAGCTTCTCATCCACCCAGACCCCCAGGTCCTGTTCCTCAGGGCTGCTCTCCAGCCACTCACCACCCATCCTAGAGTTGTGCTTGGGATTGTGCCCACACAGATGCAGGACCTTACACTTGGCCTTGTTGAATGTCCTGAGTTTGGCCTGGGCCCACCTCTGCGGCCTGTGCAGGCCCCTCTGGATGGATCCTGCCCTCTGGCAAGTCTCCTGTGCCACACAGCTTGGTGTCATCTGCAGACTTGCTGAGGCTGCACTTGATTCCTTTCCCAGCTACTTTTTTTTTTTTCAAGATGTTTTTTGTGGGGGAAAGGCTCTTGCTGCTCTGCTTATAGAATCACAGGATCAGAAAGGGTTGGAAGGGTCCGCAAGGATCATATATTTCCGACCCCCCTGCCATGCCCAGGGACACCCTACCCTAGATCAGGCTGCCCACAGCCTCTGCCAGCCTGGCCCCAAACACCTCCAGGGATCTGGCCCAAACCACCTCCCTGGGCAACCCATTCCAGCCTCTCACCACTCTCATACTCAACAACTTCCTCCTCACATCCAATCTGAATCTCCCCACCTCCAGCTTTGCTCCATTCCCCCTAGTCCTGTCACTCTCTGAGAGCCTAAAAAGTCCCTCCCCAGCTTTTTTGTAGGTCCCCTTCAGATACTGGAAGGCCACAAGAAGGTCAACTGGGAGCTTGCTGCAGCCCTCTGAGCATCCTCATGGCCCTTCTCTGGACACCTCCAGCATGTCCACATCCCTCTTGTAATAGAGGCTCCAGAACTGGATGCAGTACTCCAGGTGAGCTCAGCCTCATGCTTCCCTGGGGATGCCAGGTGAGGAGTTGAGCTGCCCTGGGGGGGACATATTTGCAGGCCTGTGGTTGTCTCAGTGAAACCCATTAACTTACACGAGCTTGATCCTAAAGTGGCAAACACAGCAACATTGGGAAACAACTTCACAGCCAGGAAACCAAATAATGTGCTCATCAAGGGTTGTTTTTTTGGGTTTTTTTTGTTTGTTTGTTTTTTTGGGGTGTGTGTGTGTCCAGTCATGAGCAGGCCTGGAGAAATGGAAGCTGTAACTCGCCCAAACTCTCGGTGAATCATTGGTGGAGAGGTGTAAGATATAAATAATTCCTCTACTTCTGCCACGGTGAGGACAGCAAATGAGGACAACTTAAGCGCTGTGGGGAAAGTGAATGCGCCCTCTGCTGGAGCTGTAAGGAACAGCCCTGAGTGTGCTGCTGAATTGATGCCACCAGGCAGAGACCTGGGAGCCCATTGGAAGGCAGCAGGGATACCTGTGGATTCATGGGAACCCTGGAGCCTGCTGGGGCCACTCCTCCCAGATTTGTATCATCAGTGGATTTGCTCAGAGTCCACTCCATCCCTTCATCCAGCTCACTGTGCTGACCCCAGTACTGACCCCTTGGGAACACCACCAGCCACTGACCTGTCTTGATCCTTATTGATGGTTTGTGCTCGTGGCAACGGCCCCTCACCACTGGCCATCCCATGTAGCAGCACATCCACCTGTGTAGGTAAATACACCAGCAAACCCTGGAGTCACACAAAACTGCTGGCCCTGAGTGGCCCTAGAGGTGCCACCTGGCAGCTGCTTGAGTGCAGCACAGCATGCCAGGCTCTTCTGGCATTTTCACATCCAAGTTTTGCCTCTGGCTACCCATGGAGCAGCTCAGGGTTGCTCCCAACCTCAGGCTCCAGCGTGGTGCTGGGACTGTGTGAAGCAAGCCTGGCCTGTAGGTTTGAGCCTCTTTCAGCACAGGTTTTGTGCCAAAATTGTTCCCGTCCTGTAGCTTTGTTATTGCTTTGAAGACAGAGAGTGATGCTGCATGCAAAGGGATACACAATCAGGTTTTATGCCCTGCTGAATAACCTCCTTGTTTTTAGTCACGAGCTAAATACATTTAAGAATAAGCAAGGTTTATATTTTATTCCTTTAAAACAAACATTCCCTCAGGCAGCTCTTAGCCAATCACCTATCCTGGAGACCCTGCCCAGCCTCTGGCCAGAATGGCTTTGCCATTGTGCCTTTGTGGGCTACCCCAGAGGGAGTCCTTCTTATGTTGAAAGCTGCCAAATTTTCCTCTCCAAGCAGCAATTAGCAGCATTTATTGTTCCAAATAAACTGGGCAAATCTTCTTGTCCTCCCACAAATGTGGTCAGAGGTGGGATCTGCTGGGCAAAGGAAGGAATTGCTGTGGTAATTAATTATGAAGGGCACGAGCAATGGGAAATATGCCAGTCCTTCCCTCCTTACTTCTACTGCAAAGAAGCTCCACAGCTCCAGATTCATTACATTTGCAGAGACTTCTTGTCCATTAAAATCATGTAAATTAACATTTTAATGGGAAGAACATGAGGTCAATAGTAAAAAGGCTTTAATTTCTTTAGGTGCAATAACTCAACCGATTTTTAATTGGTGCTCATGCCCACATGAATCTGAAACTCTGTAATTCCCCCTTTCTGTGCTTTGTGACCTGCTAGGTTGCATCTCTGATATCTCATATCTCTGATGTGAGATCTACCAGGCATGAGAAACAAAGGGTAATTTGGAAAGGTCACATGAAATGGATTAGCTTATTCCAAGGGCCCTTAATAGGTCTGACCTAAATTACATGTGGAAAGAAAAAATATTTTGGCCTGCTCTACTTCCACACTGCTGTAAGTAATAAACATGCAAGAAAAAAAAGTGACAATAGCTGTGCCCTAAAACTACATGATCCTGAGCTCTATCCAGCCCATGGCCTGTAACTGTAATCAGAGGCAGGTCAGTTTGTGTGTTAAAAGCTCTTTTCCTCAGTTATCAAAGCCACAGAGCAGGGTAATGTCCTCTTAACACCCAACCAAGCAGGCTGAAGGCCACCAAAACAAAGCCAACCACCACTTTCTGAGTGTAATTAGCAGCCATCAGCAGAAGGGGCTTACCTCCTGCTTCTCTGCCTCCCTGAACCTCATAATAGCACAAAATACAATGTCCTTTGAGGCTTAAGATTTTGATCCATGGCAGGACCTGGATCAGAATTCCCACTTCCCAGTAGCTGAGGTGGACTCAGCCCTTTATTGAGCGTGACCCCCAAACCGTGAGTTCTTCATGGTTCTTCATTCTCCTCAGCTTGCAGGGGAGAGAGGTTTTCTTGTAGTTTTTAGGAGTTAACATACATTGCAGATGTGTGTGGTCTGCTTGGGTCTCCTTCAGTTCAGGGAAAGCCTTGGTGGCACTGGCAGTGTGGCATTTGCCAGCTGGGGTTTCAATCCCTTGTAACGTCCCCTGGTGCTTACACCTTGCCTTGTAATAGAGATAAATTAATGCAGGGACTAAAGCAGCCTTTTGGCCTCTAGGCTGGGCAGGAGCCTCCTGCTCTGCTTAACTCCCATCTCTGTAACAGGGTTGCCATTTCTTCTTCCTTCCCGAGAACCATTGGATAAGCCTCAATTCCCTGGGTCATTAGGAAATATCAGTAAGTCATATGTGACATTTTGCACTAAGTGAGGCTGCAGGTCCTGCCTGTTGGAAGGTTTTAATTAAATCAAGCTCCCTGCTACGTGCAGAGGGCCAGGGGCGAGAAGGCAGGATTCAAAGGGGAGATGAAAGCTGCTCTCTCTGCCTGCCACACCAGGGTGCAGGCAGGACTTCTGCTCTGTCTTGGACCTTTCTTCCAGAGAAGCCCTTGGTTTCTTTAGGTGGCTTCTCATCTCAAATTACAGCACGTATTTAGAGCTTCTGCTCCAACAGCCTTTCCAGAAGGTGCTGGAAAATGCTGAGTGTAGCACCTGAATAAGCTCTCTGTGAAAGCCTGTGGAGCAAACATCACCAGTGATGGTGGTGCAGCAATGCTTTTTGCTGGGCATCACGTGTGTCAGGGAGAAAAAACTGCTGGGCTGAGACCAGACTTGAAGCTGGGTGGCAACAACCTTTTCTGCAGATCTTTATGTTCCTGGCTTGGAGCTGATGGTGAGGAGAATAGGTCTGATATCTCCTAGCCTTCCATAACCTTACTATCCTTTCTGAAGCCTTCACTGAGAAGGCCTTAGTGATCTGGGAGCATGTGTGTGCCCAGCTAGCACAGCAGTGGGGAAGATCACCATTAAATGTTGAGGAAGAGAAGGTGAAGCTGCTGCTGGGTGCTGCGTGGCCTGACAGCTCCGGGCCTATCAAGAGCTGCAGTTGTTGTCTAATGCTTTCACTGGGATGGTGGATTTCACTTTGCCTGGGTTTAACTGTGCCTTTTGTTGTCTCCTTTCTATTCTCTCCTGTTTGTGCCCATGTTGCTCAGCACCTGTGTTATGCATACACATAAAGTTTTCAAGGCAAGCAAGCAGAGGCTGCTGGGGGCCCTCTACTCTTCATCTTCAATGAGAGAGCAAAAAGTGTGCTGCATGCCAGGGAGCCACTGCTACAGAGATGTTTCACCACCTGGCTAAAGAGGCAGGCAGGTTTCAAAACCATATTGTCTCCACTTGTCCATCACTTGTTTGATTTCTCCTTCTGGCTCTAGTTGATGTCTGCTTGCCAGGGACCTGGACAGTGCATAACCAGGAGCACAGAGTAAGAGGAGAGGCTGGCAAAACTACTGTGCCTTGGCTGCAGCTGTGTTTATTTGCACAGGACTGGCAGTGTCCCCTTTCCCTTGGCAAGAAGCAGGGCATGAACTTTGGCACACAGAGCCTAACCTGAGGTCTGTGCCTCTGCCCTTTCTCTTGGCTGTGGTGTATCATGTGGGCAGAGACCAACCTGAGCATCTGCCATGGAGGTTCTTGTGCTTTCTTACCTGGCTCAGGTGGGTAGTAACTGTCTTTCCCAAATTTTTCTCAAAGGGAGACTTCAACCACATGGAAACTTGGCAATAACTGAGCCTCCAGCAGCACAGCCCAGCACAAATGGCTGGCTTCTTCATCAGTGGCTGAAACTTTTCCTATCTAGATCCACTTGGGAGGAAAATCAAGGGGCTAAATGCCATAGAGCTGGTTTTGACTTTACCAAGAACTGATTTCAGACAAAAGAACAGAAATAGCCCCAAGCTTCCAAGCCACATAATGAATCTTCAGGGCACACAGAAAGGAAAATTCTAATAAACTTATGCAGGAAATTTAAATAAGGAGCATAGAGTGAGCCTAAACTGGGTGTGATCAATAAAGCTTGAGCCTGGCATTTAGCAGAGAGGTATCTGAAGGAGATAGAAGCATGTGGACAGCTTGAGAATGGTGAAGGAAAAACAGTGGAATAATTTAGGCCACTGGCACCAGTCAGTGGTCATTGTGGAGATCCAGCCCTTCTAAAGCAGGTGTTTTGCCTTAGATTATCTTTGCTGTGAGATGAAAGTAGGGACTGAATGATGGCTGGGATTACACCAACCTGCTCAGAGTATTCCTGTAAATGAGCACAGAGCCATCAAAGCACTTTGTACAGCTCCCACCAGGGCAGGTTAAAACCCCCAGAGTTCCTGTTTCACCCTCTTCTATACTGCTGGAGAAGAGGGAAAACCTGAAAGGTGAGAGCTTGGTGAAAGAAAAGTTAAGCCCATGAGTGTCCTGTCCTGCTGCCTGTCTTTGCTCTGCCCCACCTATTTAAAAGCCTTTCAAGAGCCTCCAACCATTATCCCCATGCTCCACCAGAGAGAACTGAGCTCTCACCAGCTTATCTTTGAGCAGCAACTGAGAGGAAAAAAAAAAAAAAAAAGAAATAAGAAAAAGCATTCCCCAACTTGCCACCTCAAACCCAAAAGTTTCACCCTAATTTAGCTGAATAAAGATGGATGGTTAGAAGAAGAGGCTAAGTGGCACCTTCAAGTAGGCTTTGCTGGGGGATCTGGCCTCTGGGGCACTGTTCTGGTCAAAGAAATAATTTATTGCTGTTTTTTTGTCTTAAAGATGTTCAAGCCTTTTGGAGAGACCACACTGTTCCTCACTTGGAGATCAGGTACAGGGCTCAGCATGGGAAGTGTGTAATGCCTTCATGGGGGTGCTAGGCTTGCTGGCTCCTGCATTAGAGAGGTTCAGATCTGGGGGCAAGGCCCTTGTGAGGCATGAGGTCCCACAGAGCTGCCTGTGGGAGGGTCTGGTTGCTGTGGATGGGTAGGGGGGAAAGGATATTTGGAGCTGTTCCAGCACTCTGGGAAACCCTCCAAGAGGCTCTAGGTCTGAGCTCCCTGGCTTCAATGCCTTTCTGGGTCTGAACTCAAACTGGGAGCATCTCCTCAAGTGTGAAGGGGGGAGATGAAATTACTTTTTTTTTGGCCAGAAAAATTATTGCAGGTGCAGATCTCTACCTGTGTAATTGAGCACAGGAGAATCACAAAGGAGGATCACACATGATTAGAAATTGGAAATACCTGCTCAAGTAAGCAGTGTGTTGACTCTGTAGCCAAGAATGCTGTAATGTCCCAGCTGCAATCATTGGCTAATCATTGTATAGGGACTTTCTGGAGTAGAGGCTGGGGGTCAGGGGCAAGTTTTAGTTCCTAACAAGAAAGTCATTCACTGCTGTCCTTGCAGGAGCTGCTAAAATCTATTGTGGGGTTAAGAAAGCTCCAGAGGGAAGAGGGCATTGAGGGAAATGCTCTTTTTAGATTAAAGAAAAAAAGGATGTTTGGTATTAGAGTAGGGGGGGGCTGTATGAGGCTTCTCTAGACTGACCTCCCCCCAACCCAAAAATCCCTCCTTTACTCTTCGGGCAGCAGCCCTCCTGCCGCCCGGGTCCGCCCCTGCCCTCTGTCCGCGGTGTGAGAAGGAGGAGGAGGAGAAGGAGGAGGAGATGGGAGGAGGGGGGAGCCCCCAGCTCCGGCATGAGGCCGGGCTGAGCGATGTGCGAGCAGGCAGCGCGGTACTGCCGGGCCGGCGTGCAGAGGCTGCTGCGCAAGCCGCCGCCGGCGCTCCGGGGGTTGGACGGGCTGCTGCGCTGGGTCGGAGCCAGGATGGTCGACAAGGGCCTCGCAGAGAGGGAGCTGCTCAGCTCGGGGGCCGCCGCCGAGCAGAGGAAGGGCACCTCCGTCATCCTCGATGTGAGTGAGTGGTCCCCGCGTCCCGCACCCCGGGGCTCGGCAGGTAGCATGCCGGCTGCTGCTTCCCTCCCTGCCCGCATCCTGCACCGCCTCGGCGTCGGGGTTATTTCTCGGGTCCTGCACTCCTCACTTGTTGGGGACCGGTCGTACCAGGTCCTGTAACCCCTTTTCCAGGTGCTACATCCGCTGGACCAGCTGGGATGGGGGTGCACTGTAGATCCTTAATATCGGTCATCTTGGACCTGACCGGGTCCTACTCTTACTTGTACTTGTCCTGCAACCCCCAGCTGAGCAGACCCTCTCTGCCTGGGGTCCCGCATCCGCCCTTTGCCGGGGTCCCTCATTCTCCCTACCCGGTACCCGCATGCCCCTTACCAGGGACCCCCACCCATCCCACCAGCTCGGAGTCGGTGTAATTTCCCGTGTCTTGCATCCTCGGGTCCAGCCCCTCCCTGCCCGGCTGGGCAAGAGGCTGCACCCGGCTCCTCTCTCCCCTTGTTCGGCTGCTGCACCCACACGCTGCTTGGGCGCAGGAGTGCACTGTCGTTCCTGCATCCTCGTTGCCGGGTCCTGCACCTCTCAACTGGCTTGGCATCAGGGTTTTTCCTTGGATCCTGTACCCCTGGCCGATTGTGGATGGGGTACAGCCCAAGCCATGCATCTCCTGGCAGGTTGGGTGCAGGGGTGCCCAGATCTGGCAATCCCTATACAGATACGGTGCCCCTGAGCTTGTTGGAGTTGGGGTTTCAGTTCAAACCTTGCACCCACTTGTCCAGCTCTTGCACACTCTAAACTGGGTATGCACTAGGGGTGCAGCCTGAGTCCTTCATCTCCTTGCCCTGTAGACCGAGGGACAGTTGGGGGTAAGGAGCACCTTGGACACACATCTCCTGGACGGCAGGGCATAGAAGTACAGCGTGGATCCTGTACCCCCTTTCTTGAGTCCTGCACCCTCAAAAAGTGGAACGGCATGAAGGTGCAGCCTGGGTCCTGGTTTGGTTTTCTAATTTTTTTTTTTGCCAGATGCACACTGGGGTGCAACCTGTATCCTTTATCTCTGTGTCAGCATCCTGTATGCCCTCTGGACTAGCTAGGTACGGGAGTGCACCACAGGCTCTGCAACTCTTTCCCTGAGTCAGCTGGGCCAGCCATGATGAGAATGCATTGTGGGTCCTTAGTCCTGGTATTAGTGTGACTGGACAGGGATGCAGGACTCCAAGTCCTGTGAATCTCCACGACTTTTGCCATGGGTTGCCCCGGGTTGGCTCCTGCACCTGCCCTACATTCTGTACCCGAGTCTCTGAAGCTGTGAGGGTCTGTGTAGCAGGAGCTGCACAGTGTGGTTCTGGGTACCTGCAGGTGTGTAGAACCTGGGGCTCCTTTGCTCAGGTTTTGGGGGGACAGGCACCAGTGTGCTTAGTGCCTGAGCTGTGGTATTTACAGACGTCCTAATTAGGGAGTTAACGAGACTATTTGCACTTAAATGAATTGGGAGAATGGGATGGAATCAACCGGAGACCAAAGGGTGTAATTACACAGTCATTCTGCAGCATCTAGTCATTAAACACATAGATCCTCTGCTTTGCTATCTCCAAGCTTAAAAAAAAAAACCAAAAACAACAAACCCACAAAAAACAAAAGCAATGAATGCAAAAAAAAACTGCTGAGGAATTTGCTATAGTAAAGGATAACTCAGACTCTCCTGCAGACTCATTTGAATTAGGCAATAGTAGCTTTTCCAGGTAAACCTTTATGTCTTCTAAAGAATTTTGTATATCTTCTACCACGTCCCTGGTGGGCATTGGCATGGGCTGGTGAGCTCGAACCTCATTACAGCTTTAAGCATCCTGGGCTGGTAGGCATTTCTGTTCCCAGCATGAACCAGTACCTCTGGGTCTATTGAGGTACCAAAAGCAGATCAGGGAGCAGAGAGCTTGATGGATGGTCCTGCCTGCTAAGATGGGCTGGCAGATGGACAGCAGTGAGGGTGTAGGAAATGCTGCTGCTGTTGTTGAGTGGGGAAACTGAAAGGACAAATCCAACTAGTGCCCCTATGTCCTTTAAGTTAACTTGTTTGGGTATTTTGGTTTGGCTGTTTGTTTTCTTTTCCCCTACCCTGAAATAAGAAACATTTCACAGCAACCTGGAACCTGAACTTCAGAGCATAAATGAAATTGGAAAGCAACACTAAGTTTACACGAGAGGTCCTTGAATTAAGACTAGTTTTCCACCAATAATTGTCTCTTTTCTGTTCCATTTTAACATCCTTAAATGGATTTTTTCTTTTTTTCCCCCACTTTGAGGTCTGAGCTGAGAAAATGAGCCCTGAACTTTCAGAATGGCTTAACTGGTGGGAAACACAATAGAGCTGGCTGTGCAGCTCCTGATCTTCTTTTCCTGTCACAATGGGACCAGGAGCCCTTTCTCACCTATTGAAAGTAGAAATGGATGCTGGAAATGTAAGGTTTGAGGTTGTTTTCCTCCTCCTTTAGAACTCCTCTCTTCTTCCCTCAGCTACAATTGAAACACCAAGGGAAGCTGCAGCTTCACTGTAATAGGCTCTTCAAGTGCACTGTAAGATTCTCTCCTTTCATACAAAGACTCTGAACCGCAGGAATATGCATTTAGAGGTTAATTTTCACACATTAGCAGGAAAGTTTCCAATTAACTCATTCATGCTCTTGCATTACATGGATGTGCTGGGGAGGCTGTGAGTCCCAGCCAGGCAGCAGTGCAAGCTCTTTGGTGAGTGGGGATGAACTCAAAGACCTAGCGGGTTGTATATTTAGCCAACAGGTTTGAGTGAACTGCTGTGCTGTGTGTGCAGTTCACTGGGAGCTGGGGAAGGAGTGACACACTTGGGCTTGGTTATGAATATTGGATGAAGTCACTTAGTCACCTTTTCTCTCTCCTCTGTTCTGCCTTTGTTTTGTCTTGACCATCCCCCATGTACTTGTTCTGACTCCTGTAGATCACATGGGTAGCTGATGGGTCTGCAAAAAGTTCCTCATGCCCTTTCCACCAAAGAAATGATACACAGGTGAGGAAGAACAAAATACAAGAAGTGGGTCAGCTGTGTCTGCCATCACAGTATCACAGAATGGTAGGGGTTAGAAGGGACCTCTGGAGGTCACTTACCCCAACCTCCTTGTCAGAGTAGGTTCTCCTATGGCAAGCCACACAGGAGCACATCCAGGTGGATCTTGAAGGTCTCCAGAAAAAGAGACTCCACAACTTGTCTGGACAGCCTATTCCAGTGCTTTGTCACTCTCATGGCAATGAATTTTTTTCCTCATGTTGAGGTACAACCTCCTGGGTTCCATTTTGTGTCTGTTGTCCCTTGCTCTGTGACTGGGCACCTGTGAAAAGAGACTGGCCCCATCTTCTTGACAGCTTAAAGCATTGATCAGATCCCCTCTCAGCCTTCTCTTCTTCATGGTAAACAGCCCAGGTGCCAGCCTTTCCTCATAAGAGAGATGCTCTGCTCCCTTAATCATCCTCATAGGCTCTGTTGGATTCTCTCCAGTAATTCCTTGTCCCTCTCTAACTGGAGAACCCAAGACTAGGCACAATACTCCAGATCTGGCCTCATCAGGGCAGAGTAGAGGGCCAAGAGGACCTCCCTCAGCCTGGCTACTGACGGTTGCAGGATAAATCTTAACTTTGAGCTAGTGTTTCAGCATTGTTCTTTCAATTTTCCTGTGTCATTTTAGGTAAGGGCTTAAAAAAGGTTGGATGATGTTTACTAGTTAAGTTCAAAATCACAGGCTTCCAAAGGTAAAACAGTAGTTAAAATTGCAGATCAACTAAACCCTGCAAGAAAACTAATGCAGAAGATAATTGAGCCCTGAGCATTGCCTAAAATAGGCAGCAAGTAAAACAAACCAGGGGGTGAGAGACTCTTCAGTGGTGGTAGCAGATGAAGCAGAGGTGATGTGTCAGTCTAGGAAGCTGGAAAACATCCCTTTGGTTTTAATGTTCAGCTCTTTCCATGTCACTCAAATCACCTGAAGGGGCTGGAGAGGGGCAAAGGATTGCACCCATCCTGTCCTTGCCCTTGGGTGTCTGTCTCAAGATGGTTGTTCCCTGAGCCTGGATGGCACATGGCTCCTCCATCTGGGAGAGCCACAAGCTCAAGGCTGGCAGCATGTGTAATCTGCTGTAGCTAACTAGTGCCTATCTGCAGTGCTCCCTCTCTGCCTTCTGGGCTGCTTGAAGCTCCTGAGTTTCCATCTGCACTCATGAGGTCAAACCCCTATTATAAGAGGAAGCTGAAACTGTCTTAGTCCCACTTAAATCTGTGCATGATTCCTGACATTTCCAGTCCAGAAAAAATGCCACAAGACATGCAAAGGAGAATATAGTGAGAATAGTGTGTGTGTGTGTGTGTGTGTGTGTGTGTGTAAACCTGCATCAGATCATATTTACTGAGTGTGAATGAGTCCATATGCAATATAGGCATGAGAAATGTCTCGACAGGTATTGGCTCTGTCTGGGAGCACTTCAGTCCTGACCAACTATCCTTACTCATCTCTTCCTATCTTTCTGTCACTGCCACCTGAGTGTGAGCTCCAGCTTGGATAAGACTTGGTCAGTCACAGTGGCTGCAGGCAGGTATGTCAAATCTAGTTTACACCAGGGAGAGCCCACTGAGGACCTCATCTCCTACTTGACATCTGAAATAAGGGTCAGCCTTAGGTATGAGTAAGCATCCCTGTGGCAGGACTGTGAGCTCCAAGGGGTGGTGACAGCTCTTCTGCCTTTCAGGCTTTGCCAGTAATTAATTGCTTCTGGACTTTGTTTTAAATACCCCTATGGAAAGCAACACAACTCATTTCAGTTCCCTTTTTTGCTTTCTTCAACACAGTCAGAAAGATAATTTCTCATTTCAAACCCAACTCTTTTGCTTATGACTCCTCATGCACCCCCTCCTACACGAACAAATCTGATTTGAACTTCTTCAGCACCAGAGGATGGAGTGAAGTGTTTGGACAGGAGATGCAGAGGATTTGGTTTGTGCCAAGGTTGTGTTCCCAAACATAGATCCAAGAATTGGCACAGTTTGTCAGTTCCTTTGTCAGTGATGCAGTTTCCAGTGCCACCCAAACTAACAAAGCTATTGCAGCCACAGGGATCCCTTCTCAGTCCCTTTCTGCTTTGACCTGTTCCCTTCTGCTTTTAAGATTGATTCACTTCCATTCTTGTGTCCTCGTTTACCATCTCACTTCTCTGACTCAACTGGGAAAGCTATTTTTCTCCCCCTTCATCCTCCCTACATGAAATCCATGTTTTGAAATTGTCCCCTTGAGCCATGCTAGCAGGGGACAGCTGAAAATCAGGGACAGGGACTAGCTGGGCTCTATGCATTCAAGAATTTCTCACTGCAGGGTGCATAATCACGTGGAAAAATTCATCCTCTTCAGTGAGCTCCTGAACTGGACCTGCTCCCAGAGACAGTGTTGATGGAAAAGTAACTTCTAGTGCTGTGTAGATGGTAACATCAAATGCAGCTCTTGCCCATATCATGCAACTTCTATTTAGGACAGCTAGACAAAGGAGAAAGTGAGAGTGAAAGGAGAGGCTAGGACATGGTGTTAACTGCTCTTCCCTTGGGGAAGCAAAATAATTTGCTTTGGAGTGGGAAAAACACCACAAAACCTGGAGCTCTGTAACATCTTTGCTTTGGAGTGGAAGACACTATGGATGGGAGAACATTTCTGCACCAGTGGCATGTTTGTTACTGAATCACCTGAATCAAACCTCACACAGGGAAAGCTCATTAGCCTGACGATGTTTAATGATGCAGTCCAAAGTGGCAAAGCCTCGGGTCATTATTTTCTCACATTAGTGCTGGAAAGAGCAACACAGAGGGGCTGTAGGAAAGGAAATTCCTCCCAGTACCTTGGCTTAGAGAGTTAAAGGCCATCCTACCTGATGTAAATCCTTGGCTTGTCTGCAACTGAGGTGTTGAGACTTGTAGGGAGAGGAAAGGAAAGGAAGAATGGGAATGTAGGAACACATTGAACAGGTGGATTGAATTTGTAGGTATGTCTGGCTACCTGGGTGCTTTCTTCACCTGGGAGACTTAGATATTTGTTTGTCCTCGAGTCTCCACTGAGATGATGATGGAAAAGAAAATTCTAGCTCAGCTGCACTCTGTTTTAAATCAACATCACATTAACCTGCTGAAGGGATAATAAACTCTACAAAGCCTGTAATAACTCTTGGGCTTGTTAGGGGAGCGCTTGTGTGAATTTAATAAAATCTCTGAGAAAACCTCCATTAAGCAGCCTCCAGCGTCACACATTCTCATCCAGGAGCTTTGAGAAGGCAAAATTGAACGCTTAGATTGGAAGCCATCAATTTGTTTCCCAGTTTGTTATTACCACTAGCATTTGGAATTGCTTGCTCCTGCCAGCCCAATATCTGCAGTAGCCATTTGAGAGTGTGGCAAAAACGTAGGTGTTCAAAAAGCTGTTGGAAATCCTGACTGAGGCTGCTTGCCCTGAATAAAAGGGAGTTTCAATTCATCTAAACACCTGGTGAATGGCACAAGTAAGCTGCAAACAGCAAGCTGCACGCATTGCCTTTGTAAATCTGGTTAAATGGGTTGATCTGTCCCTTTATAGTGTGTGTCTTGTGGGCTCACCCTGCTCTTCCGAGACTTGCTGATTAGGTTTAAAGCATAGCTGAAGGGGAAGATGGTTGCGTTAGTACTTTTTGTATGGGGTAATTTCTCATTTACCATCTGAAAGTGGTGCATTACCCTGAGGTTGGAGGACTGGGGGTGATGGAGTGGAAAGAGCATCCCTGCTCTGCAGTGCTGCCGGCTCCTGCTCCTCAAGCCCTTGTCCACTGGGGACCATCCTGGGCTGGGCTGGAGGCAGAGAAGCCAATTGCTGACAAGGGCCTGGCAGGACAGGGTGTTTCTCCATCAAAATTTAATCACCTCCATTCTTCTTGCTGCCCTAACTAAGTCTGAGAGACTTGTGTGCTGAGAACAGCAGTGATGGAGTTGCTGTAGGGCTGCAGAGAGTGACTGCAGGATGGGCCAGCTTCGTGGGCTCTGTGCTGGAGATGATGCAGAATCCTTCCTTGTCTCCCTTTCTTCCTGCAATTTATTGGAGCTTTCCTTTCCCTGAGCTCCCTGGGAGTCTGGCACTGAGCTGCCCACAGGGTTTTGCCCCACTGCTGTGTAGGGGAGCTGACATTTCCCTTTCCTTCACCTTTCCTTCAGAGGACCAGCACACAGACCATGCATTCCTGTATGGCCTCTCCTAGCTTTGGCAGGGGAGTTGGACGAGGCAAGCTCCAGAGGGCCCTTCCAACTCTCCTCCCATTCTGTAAGTCTGTGAAAGCAAACCACTTTTTTCCTGCAACCAATGACTAATCCAAGACATGAATGGAGGACATCTTCTAGTTGTGTGTGGGAGGGCATCCTTGTTTGCTGAGTAAAAGCATAAATCCTGGGTCTTGACAGAGGCAGCATTTTTGGCTGCATCGCCAATCTATCACGGTGCCTATTATGTCTCTGTCAGCCTCCTGATGCTCTTTCCAGTGTCCCTGCCTTGATCTACTGCCTGCCTCTGCTGACAGATGACTTTAACTGAAATTGCTTTCCTTCCAGGTGTCTTGATTTAAATTTCTGCCCATCTGCAAATTTTAGAGGGTCCAATTAACTTGAACGAATAAATCTTTCTCATTAGCAATGAAAACTAAATGGCTTGGTCCAGCAGAATAACACTTGGTAGGCAAATCAGCTGATGAGATCTTCTGTCAACATGTTTACAAAGTCATACTTTCTAGGGCTATCTGGGAGAGTTAAAGCCTTGAAAAGTTCATTTAGTGAGACTGGACATAAATACATCCATTTCTCACCATTTTTTCAATTTCTTTATATGTATTTTTTTCCTCTTGCTGCAAGCATTCATTACAGGGTTGGTGGCTCTGCAGAGCAGAGTGCTGCAGACTGAGTCTTTTTCCCACCTGAAATTTCATTTTATCTATTTTATTTTAAATTAATTATAATTTTGTTTTGTCTGATTTTATTTTAGTTTTACATTATCTTTAGTTTAGTTTTACTTTAATCTTCTTTCCATTTGACTTTATTTTAATATAATTTTTAATTAAAATATTTTATTTTGGTTTATTTAAA
>VWZI01017904.1:1792854-1812091 GCA_013396835.1 Psilopogon haemacephalus
TTTTAATTTAAAATATTTTATTTCATTTTATTTTATTGCTTTTTTGTCTTCCCATTTGCCCCGTTGTCTAGCATGGTGGCAGTCTCCCACAGGACATCAAAGCAGACATTCCTGTTTCTTGGTTAGGCTTGATGTAATATCTTTGTTTCAAAACAGTGAAAGCAGTAAGAGAAGGATGTGGCAATGAAATGAATCTCCTGGGAATAAGCAGCACTTTGTCTGGAGGTGCTCATCAGGGATGAAGAGTTTGGGTGTCCAAACTAGGAACAGAAATGTTTCATACTCTGGGCAGGGCATATTGTGCAGGGCTGGGGGATGTGTACCAAAGCCACAGGGCTTGCTGAGCTCCTGCCTGGCTTTATAAGTTGGACTTGATGACCCCAGAGACCTTTCCCAGCCTGGTTAATTCTGTGATTTTATTCTTTCTTCCCACGGACAAGCCACGACTGCCTGCCCCTTCCAACCTCATATTTAACCTCAGTGAAGTCCACTGATACGAAGATAGGTAGGATTCTCCCCTCTAAACTTCGAATTGGCCTTTAAAAAAAAGGAAGTCAATCCAAGAAATAAGAAATTCTGGAGTCATCACAAGCTGCCATCATTGTAGGGCTTTGATGACCATCTACTGAAGCTGGCGCTGTAACTTCTACCAGTTGGGTTTATTCTAAGCAGAAGGTGTACACCAGAAAAGCCCAACTTCGGCTTTGTCCTCTGCAGCTTTGGAGGAAATCTATCCTGAAGAATGATTAATATTCTTTAATTAAGCCATATTCACTTAAATAACACATCCTGCAATTCAATTTGTCTCCTGGGCTTCTTGTTTCATACAGCAGTTTCTCCTCTGATACATATATATTTTTTGGTAATGATTTTATGACCCAGAAAAGAAGAGATTCCATTTCACGGCTGACTCTGATCTGTCCTGTTGGTGCTTTTATTCCCTCTGCAGGGAAATTCCTTTGTACAGCCAAAATCTCTGCTCTTGCTCAAATTAATAGGGTCAGGCCTGAAGAGACAATGAAAATACTCTCTTTTTTTTTTTTTTTCCCCTGGTTTTTCACCATGTTAATTTTTTGGGGAACTTATGGCCATTTTTGGCAGGAACCTCTAAAATTTCAACCCTTGCACAAGACCTTTTGCTATTAATTGCATTGTCTCGGGGGATTATTCCTGAGATGAGCCTAGGCAGAAAAAATAGTGGTTGCTGCTGCTGTCTTCCTCTCTGACAAATGTTCCTGTACTACACTTTATTGCTTTCCTTTTTTTTCCCTTTTCCCTTCTGAAAGGGCTAGCTCATTCCTCTCTGTGGGCTGTTCCACCACGCTGTAGTTTTAAGTCTAAATAGAATCACCTTCCCACGCAGGAAACCTGCTTTTTTAAATTAAAAAAAAAATAAAATTGTAAATAACTTGTTTCAGAAGTACAGAACTGTGAAACGTGGTGCTAAGAGGTAGTGTTGATGGCAGAGAAATTAGCTAGGCTGGCTGCACGGCTGGTGGAAATTGTTTTAATGGGTGTTTTTCTTGTGTTGGATCCGTGTTTTCTACTGCTTTCTGCAAGGGAGGTGCTGAGTACTCCTGGGAACATCTTCTGTGGTCCTCATTTTTGTAGCCAGCTTCTTTTAACCAGTTGTTCCAAAGACAACCCTGCCCTGGTGATATTCTCTCATCTGGATCTGGGGGCTCGTGGGCTGAGTCTTGGGAAGGGTGAGCTCAGGAATGCTCCTGAATTGGCTCTTGTGGGGCTGCAGTGCCCTGTGCATGGCATCGAACATTGTTCTGGTACTAAGAGCTTCAGCTTTTCAAGTTAAACATCATAGTAAAAATGTTTCTCTCTCTCTTTTAATCCTAGATTTTCCGAAGAGCTGACAAAAACGGTGAGTCTGTGCATTCATATTTCATATTTCTTGACTGAACTCCTGCCAATATTCCCTTTTTTCCCCTGGTAACTTATAAATGTCCTGCCCTTTCCTGGGTCTAACCATCAGAAAAGGTTTTGCTCTTTCTTTGGCCTAGGCATTTTTTTTGGAGTAGATGTGATACTGGTGTGCAAGTCTGCCTGGTAAGACTCACCAGATTTTGGGGCATTTTCACAGAGAAGAGCATAAAAATAATCACAGCTAAGTGATATGTGGCAATTTTGGAAAGCAGCCCTGATCAGTGAGTATTAGTCCTTTGATTCCTGAAGGACTGGACACTGGACACAGGAGGGGCAAGGTATGTTGATGAGTGCTTTCAGCCTGTGCTTGCAGGATGCTGAGCAAATTTCCTGAGCCAAATCTTGTCCTTAGATGGGGAATAACTCAAAGGTGTTTTCATTAAACGACTTAAGGTCCTGAAAGGAGAGAGCTGCTTTGCTGTGAGATAATGCTGCTGTGGGAAAAAAAAGATGGGTCCAGTCCCAGGACCTCTCTCCACCCTGAAAAAGCAATTTAGTTTTAGATCCTAGCTAAAATCCCCAGAGCTGCTATCTGTTCTTTCCCTGTTGTACAAGAAGAAAATTAAATATGCATCAAAACTCTGTGTGTTTGCAGGAAGACACGTGGGAGGTTTGTGCAGAGGAGCACAGGGAGGAATTGGGTTTATCCCTACCAGATTCAAAAGCGAGAAACTTGACTTATGCAAGAGCTTGTAGCTAGGTGTGATCACTGCAGCTAGGTGAGGCAGTGAAGGGTGGTGTGAGCTGTCTGGCATATAAGCAGTAAGTGCCCTGTTAACACGGGCGTTTGCTTATTGCAACTGACAGAGTAATAAGACATTGAAATTTGTTGCTGAGCAGTGGTGTGATTGGGAGTGCTGGGAGGGGCAGGTGTGGGAGGAGAGGTCTCCAAGTGCTGCTTGAAGGGAAAAAAGCGAATTTGTGCTCTTGGCACCCAGGCTGTCATACTCCATGGCCTCCTGAGCCTTTAATTGTTGCCTAATTGGAGACTTGGAGGTTTTGCCTGATGAAATATTAGATGCTGCTTCTGAGAGATGCTGCCTGCATTCTGCTGGCTGCTGTGCATGACCCCATGGAGCTGAATGCCAAGGTTGCCAGCTGGTAATGAAGTCTTACCTGCCACTTGCTCTCTATCAGGAAAAGCCTGGTGAGGTTTTTGGACTATAGCTGTCAATGTGGTGCTCGCTTCAGTCTGAAGCTGAAAATGCCACTCCAGATTTTGACCTGTGCAACTGTTCCTCGCTGAGCCTGTGTTTAGCCTTCCTCCTGCCACAGCATCCTTCCAGTTTTCAGGACAGCCTCTCTGCAGGGCAGCTGAAATCCAAAGCAGTGACTTTTGTTGTTGAAAAGAGAGAAAAAAAAAAGTTTCTCTGCTGAACAAAGCTTAAAAGGATGCACTTTAACATACTGGCCTTAAATGTAGTTATTTCCAGTGACTGCTTTTTGAGCTCTGTCAAAGGATGCTGTGCTTTTGTTTTAGTCTCAAATTTATTAATAGCCGTGATGGGGCTGAAGACTCAGCCAAGTACAAAGTCTCGCTCAGCTCTTGTGCCAATACTAAGGCTTTTCTAGGATGGGTGAGTGGAGCAGCTCAAAAGTTGCTCTTGAAGCTTTAGTATTGCCCTCTCACTGCAGCATATGATGTCAGGAGCTGCTGCCTGCTATGAGCAGACAGACTCCTCTGTCCGACTCAACCAAGAGGGCAAAGCTGTTACTCTGGTGATTTTACCATGTCACAAGGTCATGGGGGTTAAATTTTAGTGCAGCTCTCACCACTGGGACAGCTTTCTTGGTGTATTTGGCAGGTGCCAGTGGCAAACTGTGCATCTGTGGGTTGTGGTGTGGGTGATAACCTGGAGCAGTAATGAGCTTTTGGACCCCATTGGTTTGCACTGGTGATAGGCATCTGAGAATCCTGAGGTATCTTTGGGAAGCTAGGGACATTTGCAGGCCACTTCCCTTACTGTTGGTGAAACCCATCCAAGTGTCCTGGTTTTGCAATTCTGCTCTGCTACTCATGTGCAACAACTCCTTCTGGTTTTTCGTATGACTATCAAGTCCCTTTGAGGGGCTTTCATCAGCAAGAGCAAACCTGTTGTTTTTACCTCTCCCCTTCTTCACCCTGGGAAACATCTGCCCAGTTCCTCCATGGTCTTCTCTTTGTAAGGCTAAAGTAAGTGATCCAGGCAGATGATAAATTGGATCACTCCACTGCGCATGGGCAGGAAGACATGTGATGCTTAAAAGCATTTTCTTGTCCTGTTCACCCATCCAAAGGCAGTTTGGATACAGCAAATAAGCAGAGATAAATACCCCAGAGCTGACCTTGAGGTATCCATCAGTTGCTCTGCCCGGCTCCATGGAGCTGCCTTCTGGAGTCCAGGTTCCACTTAACCCTGTAATGTTCATGGGGAACATTGCTCATGAATGGGTGATCTCTTTGGTTGGCTGAGCTGTGCAGACAGGAAAAGGTGTTCACCTCTTTGCAGATATTCCCCGGATGCTGCTTGTCTGAACATCTTATAGAGTCATAGAATCATTTTGATTGGAAGAGAACTTTACAAGTCTCAAGCCCAGCTGTTCACCGAGCAGTTCCAGGTCACCACTAAACCATGTGCTTTATCATCTACATCCCCTCACCTTTATCCCATTTTAACCAGTAATACGCCACTTAAAATTCAAAAGAGGGATGATTGCACACATTGGAAGGGCTGAAGCTCTTCTTCTCTACGACACAAAATGATAAAATGGGTGTGGATTGCCAGTGACACAGATCTTCATGCACTGGGTGTAAAGGTGCTGGGCTGACTTGTCAGGAGGTCTCATCAGCTTAGGGTGGTCTGGACAGGCATGAGCAGGACAAAGCCTGCCCTGATGTCTGGTGGCTAAATTGATGGTCCATTGTCAAAGGCGGTGCTGGGCAGGAATTTAGAATCACAGAATCATAGAATCAGTCAGGGTTGGAAGGGACCACAAGGATCATCTACTTCCATCTCCCCTACCATGGGCAGAGACACCCTACACTAGAGCAGGCTGCCCACAGCCTCTGCCAGCCTGGCTGCAAACACCTCCAGGGAAGTGGCCCCAAACACCTCCCTGGGCAACCTGTTCCAGGGCCTCACCACTCTCATGGTGAAGAACTTCCTCCCCACATCCAATCTGAATCTCCCCACCTCCAGCTTTGCGCCATTCCCCCTAGTCCTGTCACTCCCTGAGAGCCTAAAAAGTCCCTCCCCAGCTTTTTTGTAGGTCCCCTTCAGATACTGGAAGGCCACAAGGAGGTCACCTTGGAGCTTCCTCTTCTCCAAACTGAACAGCCCCAACTCTTTCAGTCTGTCCTCACAGGAGAAGTTCTCCAGCCCTCTGATCAAATTGAACTGCTAAGGGTGAGAGCTGTTGCTGCCAAGGTGCAGCAGGTCTGGGTGCTGGGCTTTCAGGGGGGAAGGACACCAACACCTCTGAGCATAGGAAGAAAAGGTATCCCTCACCCTGGGGAGGCTGCTGGCTGTAAGTGCAATTTTGAAATGTGTCCTGCCTCTTCCCAGCCCTGGCAGGGCACTGCAGGGGGGACAGCTGGCTCTGTTAATAAAGGTCAGATGTTCTCTGAAGAAAGTCATCTCCATTTCTGCTTCCACTGTCACTGCTTGCAATTCAGGCGACCTACAACTGGATTGTTTCGACAGCCTCCATGTGGTGTTCTCCATGGGACTAATGCTGCCAGGCAAACAGGAGCTGCCTTTTCCTTTTTATGTCCTGGGTGACAGGCTGTCACAAAGTAGTCTGGAGTTAATTGGCAGCTCTATCCCCACGCTGGATCCCGCAAGGTGAGGTGGCTGAGCATGTGTCAACCTCAGCAGGACTACTTTCCAGTCCCACAGAGTAGGGTTGTCTCAGCGATCTTGGGGCTGTTTTCTGAAGGGCTGTGTTCCCTGCACTGGTTTTCCCTACCTTTTTCCAGGTGCTGCTTTTTTTTTTTCTTGAGACAACATCTGTCAGTCATGGTGGAGATCTTCACCAGCCCTCCCTGTTTGCTTGGCTCTTGCTAACAGAGTTTGCCACCCTTCATGATTAGTTCAGCACGCTCCTCTGCAGCATTTTGGGGTCACAGCTTCCCACAGCCCCTCCATCCCACTGCAGCTCATGGCAGCTGCTCCAGGAGCCACCCAGTGATATTTCCCTTGGTACAGCCTCCTCACAAAGCATGGCTCAGCAGTTTCCAGAGCCGGAGGTAATATCTCTGCATTTAATATCCTTGAGAATCTCTTTTTCACAATTTTCTCTTTGACATTCTGGCCTTAGTTTATGGATATGTTGAAATTCAGCCATTTACCTGGTACAGTTCCAAGCAATAGTGGAAGCATCAGCCAGCTGCTTGTGCATCTCACTGCAGGTGGTCCATGTGCTCTGCACAGCCCTCCACAGAAAAATGGAAACCTTCCACTTTCAGATATTTGTCAGAATCCCAGGAAGGGGCCCAGAGCCCTGGACAGGCTACTGAAAACACAAGCTCAGAGGTTCTGAAAATATTTTACTCTCTTAATACGCTCCTGCTTTCTCTAACCCTGCAGAGGCAGTGGTCTGACAGAGGCTTTGCTCTTCTTAATTAACCAGCTGAGACAAGTCATTATCCAGCACTGTGTGCTGCTGGCATACTGAAGGAGAAAGCTCCCAGGGCAAGGAGCTCCAGCAGCTTTACCCAGAACTGGCAACTTTTGCTTCCTTTGGCTGTGCTAAAGCCAATCCCATAAACTGTGCAGGAGCCCTACAGAAATGGGGAGGAAGGAGGTAATAGGGGAAAACTTTGGTTCTTGTTATCTAGTTTAACCAGAACATCTCATGTACCATTTGCCATTCAGAGATCAGACAGTTAAAGGGTCACCTAAAAGAGGAAGAGGGGACTGTAAGCGTAAGGAATGGTCTCATTTAATGTGCAGCTTCCTACAGTCAAGAGGTTATGAATTTGGAAATCTGTTCAGCATCTTGATTTATGCTTTTTCCCCAGCCCAGTAAAAATGGCACATATTGTGTTAGAGCAACGTGGCTGGTTCAGACACGGTAACTATGGAGCCTGATTGTGTGAATTCAAGAGCTTCTCTCTCCTCTTTTTTCCTTCCAAAACTCCTCGGCATGAATTGTTAATTCATGTAAAATTGGATGTTCTTGGTGCAAGATGTTAAAACAGATTATTGTTCCTGCCATGTTCAAGTAGTCGCATCGAGGTGATTTGGTTCAGTGCCTACATGTACTAAGAGACTGCTAATGAGGCAGCCCTTGCTCGTTAAAAGATATCTCGGTCTCCTGCCCCACATAAGTGAGATTCTGTCTCTAAAGTGAGCTAACTCCACAGCTTTCCCTCCATCAATGAGCCCAAGCAGCTGGATGTACAATTCTCTGTACCACAAACAGTCTAACACACCTTGGAATGGTGAAGGCATTGGAGACATTTGAGTAACCTGACAAATGCTCTGAAAAAAGGAGGAGGAAGGGTCGGGGGCATGATCTGGCAGTGCATAATTCAGTCATGCTTTGCAGGGGCATGGCTGCTAGTCATTCAAAATAAGCTTCTCCTTCCGTGTAGAAGTGTTTTTCCTTTCCCTGCTAATAAATCCACCTACTGTCCTGTAATCCTCCCAGCCCCGGTAAACAATACTTAATCGTTTAATTGGCATGCGGCAGGGAAACGGAGGCATCCCGCCTTAGGCTGGCGAAGCAGAGCTGCCAATCACCCCCAGCTATCTACTGTGTACTTCAATCCTCTCATTAGAAAGCAGCTAATCAATGATAAGTTAAATATCCCGGGACTCTCTTCGAAAGATTAAGATGGTCTTATTTTGACAGAGCAGCCTGATTGCTAACGATTCTTTATAGAAAATGTTGTTGCCTGCAAACTGGAGTTCTGTTCTCCCGCAGCCTCCAGCCGCTGCAGCTCCCTTGCCTGGGGTGTAACCAAGTGTCAATCGCTTCTGGTTTAGTTCAGCCTCTTTGCTCATAGTTATTAGATCTCACTGGTGGAGATGGAACTTGGTTTGCCCCATCCATGGGGCTGGTTGGCTGGGCACTGAAGGTGAGGTGGTTTAGAATCCCAGAATCAGGCAGGGTTGGAAGGGACCACAAGGATCATCTAGTTCCAAACCCCCTGCCATGGGCAGGGATACCCTACCCTAGATCAGGCTGGCCAGAGCCCCATCCAGCCTGGCCTTAAACACCTCCAGGGACCACTGGTTTCCTTTGGACCTCGAGGAGAGGAGAGGAAGAGAGAGGAGGAGAGGGGGAAGGGAGGAGAAGGGAAAAAGAAAATAAACCCAAAACTCCACATGTGGTTACAAAGCACCCACAGAAAATGGCAGAGGAGCTGCTGGTGGTGCAGTATCTCACTTGACAGTGACCAGGGATGAGTTAGGATCACGGTTTGGTCAAGTTGTCACCTTCCCAGTGCTGCTGCTATTGAGACTTCTACACCAAGAACTGGCCCAAACCATTATTCCTCTCCTTTGGATGTGTCATACCTAGAGAAGGTGTGGATGGGAGTGAAGCTATTCATATGGATAGCTTCTGCTGTTATCTACAATGAAATACAATGAAGTGTGAACATGAGCTTAATTTATAAATTCGATCTGGACTGAAAATGCTGAGAGAAGGTTTTGGTTTTCAGCTGACCTGGCTGGTCAGCTAAAGGCCTGAAGAGGACGTAGCAGAGCTAATAAAGGAGAGAAACATGAACGCAGCAGGAATAAGGGGGTGGAAAGAGCTTATTGGTTAAGAGCCACCCAGGGCGATGGAATTGTGCCCACTCCTATCCCAGCAGGGCCTGGCCTTTAAATAGCTGCCCACAGATATCTGCTAGTCACTTAAGAGCTCATTACAGGAGATTTATGCTGTTATTCTTTGTAAGCAAAGCTCTGCGAGTCCCAGCGTTGCAAGCCTCAGAGCAAACTGCACCACAGGCAGTGGGGGCACATAGAGAGCCCCTGGCATGTGAGGAACATGAATGTCTTTAGACATCAGCATCATAACAGACTGGCTAGGGAGCCTGGTTGGCTGGCAGCAGGATTGTGCTCCTGGGAGCTCTGCTTCTCACCTTCACTTCAATCAGCAGTGCTTGATGGCTTTGTGGTTGGAATGCTCTTGCCACAGTTATCCCCTTGGGCTGTGGAGCTTGCAAGTTTCAAAAGTTGGGAAAAAACCTAGAAACAGGAGAATCAGGTGAAGCTGATTTACACAACAAGGTGAGTGAGAGCCCAGCTGCTGTGCTGGGTCCAGCTCTGGAGTCCTCAGCACAGGAGAGATATGGACCTGTTGGCATGGGGCCAGAGGAGACCATAACAACGACTTGGTGTGTGCTGTGAGGGCAAGCTGAGAGAGTTGATGTTGCTCAGCCTGGAAAAGAGAAGGCTCTGGGAGACCTTATTATGGTTTTCAGTACTGAAAGCATTATTATTACTATTACTACTACTACTACTACTATTATTATTATTATTTTTTTTATTATTACTATTATGCCTTTCAGCCAATAACAAGTATAGGGGCAATATTTTTAACAAGGCCTGTTGTGACAGGACAAGGGGAGTTTGGGGTTGGTTTTAAGCCAAAAGAAGATCCATTTGAGACTAGGTATAAGGGAGGATGTTTTTTACACTGAGAGTGGTGAGATGCTGACTTGGATTGCTGGAGTGGTGGTAGATGCCCCATAGCTGGAGATGTTCAGGTCAGATTGGATGGATCTCTGAGCAACCTGCTCTAGCTGAAGATGTCCCTGCTCTGGAGTTGTCCTGAGTATGAAAATAGCAGGCATGTCTTACCAATTACATTGTTAATTTATGGAAAGTTTTTGTTTTGTTTTGTTTTTTTTTTTAAAACTATTAGATGGGCATTCAGCATGGTAATTTTCCACAAGGTGATTTTAAGACTCACAGGACTTATTTCCCCATCTTAGCTTGTTAGTTTGAGGCCCTTTTGGGAAATACACTTGAACAGGACTTGAATGGTGGTGAGCAGCTCAGTAATATGACACCCAGGGCATCGAGGAACTAAAATGAAGCAATCATAGCTTCAGATGCTTTTATCAGACCTTACAATGATGGCAAGTTAGGGTCATGATACCTCCACATATATTTCAGAATGAAAAGACCCCAAGCACCTACTCAGACTCCTGTTGTACACAGAGCCAAGCACCTGGTAAGCCTCCACTTGCACACACAACTCTTCCTTCCACAGCCACAACTCTGCACCTGTTTTGAAGCCAGGCTTTTACTATGAGCTTGCCTTGCAGTCCCTGCCTTAATGGGCTCTCACTCATCAAACCCACTTATCTTCCAGGCCTGGGTAATTACCTTCTTCGTGGCTACTGCTCCTCACACCCAGGAAAAACCTGGAACTATTCATGTCTCACTGATGCACCCAAATTAAGTCATTAGCTGGAAGTGAGAGTATTTATAATTCTTGCATAACAAAGCCAACATTAGCAGCCACCCACATGTGAGTGGAGAGATGCAGTGGTGAATCAGGCTTTCTTCAGTCTGGATGAATCTGGCAGGTTCTTCCGTGACCAGAGGACCAGTCTAAATCTAAAAGGAAGCAAAACCAAGCGAGCGAAAAAGAAAGCTTTGCATTTAGGCAGTGCAGGTTTCACGTGGCAATCAAAAAGCACCTTGAAAGCTGTTTACCAGGAGCAAGTCTGGATCTGTTTCCAGGGATTTGGACTCCTGTATAATTTCCCGTCTCTCCGGGTTGTATATTCAGTTATCCTTCCAAGTCCTTGCAAAGTTCACAGCACGTGGTTTTGAAGAGGTGACATCTGTTTAAATTGGCACAGGCTGTTCCCCAAACAATAAACAAACCTATCAACCAGATGATGAATTTTGAGATAATGTAGACAATTGTGAAAGGTGCTTGAGGGCTGTGCTCTACAGACTGTCACCACATGTGTCCAGTACTTCTCTCCACTCCTTAAACCTATGAACTTAGGAGTTGATTATCATCATTGGCTGGCTTGGAAGGGCACTTCTCAGCTTCTGGTGACCTTTCAGGGCTGCTTTCTTCTTTCCACAAAGACATGAAGATACCTGCAGTTTTGGTGCACATTGTGTGCAACAGAATTGAGGAGCTGACAGATTTTAGGACCTGTTTTTTTTTTTTTTACCTGGAGCACCTTAATCCTGTAGAGCAGACTCTGAACGGGGTGCAAAGGGTTAGGAATTCGTTCATCACTGTATCCTTGTATGCTACAGGCTGACAGTTAAGCAGCACAGTGGCTTTAAACTGGGTCTAGTACAAAACCTAAGCCAGAGAAGGAGTGAGCTGGGCAAGGTCTGAATCCAGTCCAGAAACTCCCCCATGAACTTAAGCCAATGACATAGCCTGCATATGAGCTTTACTCTCCACAACAGATATGTCCACATCCCACCTATTTCTACACAGCATCAGTTTATGGCCCACCACTCCCTAAAATGGCTCTTCCAGTCCTGTTCCTAAGGCTTTCCCCTGCTGAGAGGGCAGGCTACCAACGTAGGAGGTATCATGAAAACCTTAGTGGATGATGGGCAATGAAAGCAGGGTTGGTGTGAATGTGTCCTGGCAAGCAATGAAAACAGGGTTGGTGTAAATGTAACCTGCACATGACTGTGTTCAGGGAATGCAGCTGGGTGGTTAGCTACAGCTGGGAAAGTTGCTCTGTTTAAACTGGGTGCATGGCTGACACCTCAGTTGATAGGTGACAGTCCAGATGCCTGACTGCTACCCTGCAGAATGCCCTTTCTTCATTATTCAAAGTGCAAATCATTGCAGTGTTGGTGGCCAGCACCCATGCCCTCCACCTTTGGCTGTAGAAGCTGCAGCTGGGATATCAAGCCAGACTTAAAGGAAAAAAAAAAAATCTTAAAGATCTGCATCACCTAATATTTGGCCTTCTCTAGATGTGCTTGGCAGCCTGTGGCAATTGCTGCCTCATGACTGTGAAGCATATTTGCATGTTGGTCCACCCCAGGGCTGTACTGGCAGCTCCTTCCTACCCTCTCTGCCCACCATCTTCCCTTCCCTTTCCAGTACTGATGACTCCTCCTTTCCACTCTCAAAAATTCAGCTGCTGTGCTAACCTCATGGTGAAAGTCAATTATTTCATAACCTTCAAGGCTTTCTGACATTTCTGTGCTGATGATAAATACATCTGGTTCTCAAAGACATCAGGTAACTAAACACATGGGCTTTCACACCTTCACACTTTCTTATTAGACTATACCTCAGTCCATCAAAACCTCAGTGATTGATGCTGACCCAAAAGGTTTTCTTCCTGCAAGTATTGTCAGAGCAAAAGGATAAACCCTTGGGCCATTACTGACCTTTGCTCTTTGCTGGACATCACCCAGAGGGGTCAGACATGAAAGAGCAGGCTAGATGAAAGCTTTTATCACTGAAAGTGTTTATCACTGTTGGAGGTCCAGGGTGGGCTAAGACCTGCCTGTCTGCAGGCATCCTCATATGGTTCATCAAAACTCTCACCCTCAGGAAACATTGCTCCCCATGCTTAGCAAACACAGGTCTGGCAGAGCCAAGAGGTGTCTGTGTCTGAGATCTAATTAGCTGTGTTGCCCTGGGAGGTGAGGCAGCAGGGCTGTGTTCAGCCTCTGAGGTGTGATTTGTGTGTGGTGTGATGGAGCCTGAGCCTTTCTCTAGGCAGGGCTCTTTTTTTTTCCCTGCTGGATCTGTTGTGTCTTTTGACTCCTCCTTTCAATTCCTTTAATACAAAGAGTCAGGGACAAACAGCAGTGCTTGGGTGTCCCCCTCCAGAGACAGGAAGAGGGGACATGGATCAGGGGTCACTGCTTTAGCCAGGCAATTTGAGGCTGTAGGTTAGATCAGGAGGGCAGCATTTCCAAACCCTCCTGCTTTGCTTTGAAGTGCACCAATTAAGGTTTGACATACAACATCACCCAAAGAAGACAGGGTTTGTTTTCTTCCACATCTACCAAACCACAGAGAGAAGATTTCCTTCTGCAAACCTCATTAGAGACTTCAGCCTGGACAGGAGTGAATGGGATATGTTGTTGTAGCAGACTTAATGGCCTTCTTGCAAGTTGTGGAGGGTGGGAACAAGGAATCATGGTTTCCCAAGGAGGCTTTGAAGACATTTCTCTTCAGAACCAAAGCCAAGGGATTTAATTGGAGGCTGTACAGTAGATGTGCCTATATGGCATGATGGCATCCAGCAAAGGGCACTGTGAAACATTTATGGAGCTGTTACCTACTTGTGATCCCTGACTGAAACCTGTGAGCTTCCTTCACAGTGCCTTAATGGTGGTGGTTCTTGCCCTGACTTTCCTGGGGCATGGACATCACTGGATGCTGCCAGCTGAACCAGTGAGTCATGGCTGTAGCCATCCTGGAGGCCATTCCAGGTGAAATATTATATTCATGTATTTTCCTTGCTGAGGGGGTCAATCTTTGTGCAAAACCACCCTGATTGCTCTGCCCTCTCAGCTGATGACTCAAACCCCAGAGAGACTCCAGGCTCATCTGGCCCAGGTACTGAGAATGTCCCCATGGCCTGGATCACCCACAGTGCTTTCATTAGCAGGTAGCAACCATCAAAGGGCAGAGAAAGCCAAACCAGCAGGGTATTCTCAAGAGGTGCCAGCCATGAATGCTTCATGGGTCTGCTGAGATTTGGCTGCACACCAAACCTGTTGCTGCAACCAAACCCCACAAGCTGAGAAGGTTTGGTGAGGACTGGGGAGCTTACCACATGGCAGTGAAGCCATGAGCTTACGGAGGTGTTACAGTGTGCATTGGCCCAGCCTCACTGTGATGCTGTGCTTTGCTTGCAGGAGAGGAGAATATCTACACAAAGGTCTCTTCTGCTGGAAATGGCAGCATGGGGCAAAGGGAAGGCTCCAGCCACAATGGCAAGCCAAGGAAATGATGGATGTGAAGGGCTTAACTCCCAGTATGCTTTTTGGTCTCTCTCATTAATATTTCATGTTGTATTTGGGAAGCTTTTCAAAGCAGATCCAGAAAATCAATATTCTCCCTGCTAAATTCTTCATGTTGGTGGTTTTTTGGACAAAGATTAAATATTAAAGTGCTGGGAAAGGGCTTTTGCAGCTTGGTTGGCTGTGGTAGTCTGGCAGGTTAAATGGGTGCTGCTGACTTCATGTTTTGAGGGGGTTGGCTGCTAGGTAATGGTGACCATGGGGCATGGCTGAGGTGCAGGGGCAAATTCACAGTGTGGATGTTTGCATTTTCAGCGTTGGGGCTCAAACCCAACAATGTTCAGTGCTCATGTAGCTCTTCTTTGGCAGGCAATGCACTCATCTCTCTCACAGAACAGAGAGTTTGCTGTACATCAAGTCATATGTAGCTCTGGTTTGAGGTTTTTGCATCCTTGTGATATCTAATTTCACTGCTAGGTATTAGTCTGAAGGTTCTTAGCTACTCCTCCCTGCTCAGCATTACCATCCTTGCTGTCTGTACATGTCCTTCACTGGAACCAATAGTTCACGCTCTACATCTGCCTGCCCTAAAAATCTCTTTGCAAAACCTGAGCTCCTCTGTTAAGACAGATATAAAAAAAAATAGGCTTGGTTTTGTCCTGCTCCCTTGGTAGCAGGGTGTGACCAACCAACTGTTTCTTAAACTTCTCTTAAAGATAACTTTCTGAAAAGCTTCTTGTTAGTGTGCAGTGAATTTCCCTTGGAAACTCTCTGCCTTTAGCAGGGAGATGTTCCAGACTGGATGTTTCAACTTGCTTTGAACTGCATCAGTGATTTGGTTTGTGCATGCTCTCAGTGTGTTATGTATGAGTGTGTTGTTATGAATGATATGTTCCAGTGTGGCAGTGGCAACACACACCTGGCTGGAGGTGACCTGCAAGTGGGAACTCCTTTAAAATGCTTCTGCCACCACCACAGGTATCTTCTGTGACCCTCAGCTTCTGTTATTTCTCTTGCCACCTTACTGAAATCTCACTCACGGCTTCCATCACTATGTCTCTCTCAAGCAGGAGCACTTCCCTCTGTCTGCCTTTCAGTTTAATCCCTGGGAAGTCCCCTCAGAGGCAGCAGAGCAGCCCTGGCATGGAGGAAAATCACTGCTTTCGCCTCCTGCCTGCCTCTGCTCTTGGCAGTACTGGGCTCTGGCATCACTTTGAGTTAGTTATCTTCTGTAGATCAGCTGTATTTATTGAAGATGGTTTATTATAGCTGTTAA
This sequence comes from Psilopogon haemacephalus, assembly GCA_013396835.1. Taxonomy (NCBI): domain Eukaryota; kingdom Metazoa; phylum Chordata; class Aves; order Piciformes; family Megalaimidae; genus Psilopogon; species Psilopogon haemacephalus. The sequence goes on from VWZI01017904.1 coordinate 1,807,993, forward strand.
AATTAAATAAGGCAAAAACTGAATTGGGAATGAATACAGTGCTGCAAGCAATCCTTATAATTCACTGGCAAATTTTGTCAGACAATGGTGAGAAAATATGTTCTGGCAGCCTGAGTTCAGGCAATTGGCCAGGAACAGCTATAGATCATTTGTTCCTTCCTATTACCTTTCTCACTCTTCCAAAATCCATGGGTTACCAGATAGCATGGAGAGAGGGCACTAAGTGCCCTACTGATGTGCAGTGGGGAAGGAAGTGTCTGCAGCTGAAACAATGATGCACCCAGATCTGTGATGCCCAGCAAGGACCATCTGTGGGACAGGAACAGCTCAGGGGAGGGAGGATGTGTTAGTTACGAGTGAGAACGGAGTCATGGATTTGACATGAGGGAGCTCAAATGTCTTTGGTGTTGTCATAAAACCATAGAATAGTTTAGGTTGGGAGGGACCATTGAAGATCATCTTGTCCAACACCTCTGCAGTCAGAAGGATCATCTGCAACTAGACCAGGCTGCTCTGGCCAACCTGGGCTGGAATGTTTCCAGGGACAAGGTATCTGCTATCTCTCTGGACAACCTGGGCCAGTGGCTCACCACCCTCCTTACACTTGGTTGTCTGCAATGTGGGATGGTAGGGTGTTGCTCTGGAAAGAGCCTGCACTGCCTTTTGGCCTGTTTCACTGGTGGAAGTAGCTAATAATTCTTCTTAGAGTGGCAACATCTCTTCTGTGGCCCTGCTGCAGCCTCAGTGTGGAGGGGGAAGCCTATCTGTGTGCTGTCCAAGTCCCAGGCAGAGCTCAGCTGTGAGGGAAGATGCTCTGGCCACACTCCCACTGTTGCTTGGCTTTAAAGGGCCAGTACACACTGCTCTTGGCATGAAGAAGCAACTCAGCCTGGGCATTTGGTTTGGATCTGAGATTGGCTCCTGCTGCCAATCCTCTGCCTTAATTAGACACTGGTCCTGAGGCACTCTGCCTGACCCAGAGCAGGCACAAGTGCCTTCAGCCCTCTTGGCATTCATTGCTTCCTCACCTCAGTCTGAAAAAGGGGCCAGATTTTGGGGCACTACTGGCAGTAACAATCAGAGCTGGTGATTTTTGGGTGCTCCTGATGCTTGGCTTGCAAACACAGGATTTCCTTTCCCTAAGCCGTAATAATTGACCCCAGGAGCCCTCAAAGTGTGCTCTCTAGGTACATGGTGGCTCAGTTATGCATTGTGCTGCGGTGCCAGCACTGAAACACAGGTATGCACCTGGTCCACTGATAAAAATGAGTAAGCTGAGACTTATTTTAACTTCCAAAGGACTTTTTGTTCATCAGGGAGATGTTACTTTTCCAACTGGCTGGTTTCCTGGCTTTCAAACTTGTTACCCTCTGTTAAGCAAGGATGCTTTTCCTTCCTTGCCTTGTTTCCTTACACCTCCCTCCACAGTTTCTTAGAAAGGTTGAGTTAATATTGACAAATAGTTCAAGATTAGCCAAAATCAATGTATTTACATTAATAAGCTCCTCATATAACATGATTTTTGCCTTCTTAATCTGTAATAGACACACTTGCTAGAAATTAATATCAGATGCCACTCGAGGTTTGTTAATCCCTTCATGCTCTATTAGGAATACTTTTGGCTCTGCAGGAGATAAATGGGGCAATCCAAGCTCCTGACAGGCAGGAGCAGCCACAGGCTTGCCATGGCAGAGTGCTGCTGGCTTCCTCCATGCCAGCAGTGGCTGCTGATAGCAAATGTGTGACAGTCACCAGCTCCTGTGACTTCCCTGGGGGGTGGGATAAGGAGAAAGGCAGGGCGAAGAGGCAGGATTAGGGACCAGATATGGATTTGAAATACTTCTGCCTGGGAAAATGGAGTGATGGGAAGGCCACTTCCCTGGAGGTGTTCAAGGCCAGGCTGTATGAGTCTCTGTCCAGCCTAATCTAGGGTAGGGTGTCCCTGCCCGTGGCAGGGAGGTTGGAACTTAGATGATCCTTGTGGTCCCTTCCAACCCTGACTGATTCTATGACTTTATGATTCTAAGGCATAGCTTGCCTGACTGAGTTTCAAGCAGGGAATGAGGAATAGAGGATGGAGGATGTGAGTCTGTCCTTGGGTTTTGTGGAGGTCAGGCCTTAGTTATAAGAAAACATAGCTCCACGTCAAGCTGTTTGGTTATACTGTAGCTGGAGCCAGAGTAGTATCAATTAATATGCTCTGTATATGTTAAATGGTGGGGGACCCCCATCCCAACTGTAGTACCTGCAAGAGTCTCTAAAAATCAGATGAAACATTACTGTTTTTCAAAGAGAGGAACCAGGCTTGTTCCCTGTACCCTGCATCCAGTATTCTAGTTGTTGAAAGCTGCAGTTTAGATCCTGCAAAGGGAAGTCCTAGATTAGAAGCCAGGGAGGAAAATGGCTTTGGAGCACAGAATCACAGAATTGTTTTGGTTGGAATTGTAGAATCATTGCAGTTGGAAAAGACTTCTAAGGTAATTGAGCCCAACTGTCAACTTGAGACTGCCATGGCCATTAAAGTGTGTCCCAGGGTACCATGCCTACCTTTAAGATCCTGGAGTCCAATCATTAACCCAGCAGCGCCAGGTCAGCACTAAACCGTGTCCCTCAGCACCACAACTCTATGGCTTTTTTATCCCTTCAGGGATGGGGACTTCACCACTGCCCCAGGCAGCCTGTTCCAGGGCTTAACAGCCCTTTCTGGGAAGAAATTGTTCCTCATGCCCAGCCTAAACCAAAAGTATAGAAAAGGGACTCTACCTCATAAAGAATGTTACATCCTGGTATAGCAACATGGCTGGGAGTGGGCAAGGTGATAAATGCTGAGATCTCGGGGAGAGGAAGCGAAAGGAAAACTCAGCAGTGAGTGATCATCTGCAAATGTCCCCTGAGCAGAACACAGACACTTCAAACTTTCCCAAACCAGTTTTTGCATCCTAAATGAGGAGCCTGACATTTGAAAGGTCGGCAGCCAGAAAGAGGGTGACTCTGCTAAGTAAATGCAGAGGCTGTACTTAACCAGCTTGCCATGTCCTTCACATCAGGGTCTGGAGGTTCCTAATTGCCTGGGCAGACAACTTCTGGAGATGTTTCCTAAACGGACAGATCTACCATACCCGAATGAGGGAAGATACCTGCTATTTCCCCTTTGTCTCCTCAATCTAGGAGAGCTAAAGAGGGGGAGGCGGGCAGAGAGAGACCTCATGGGAGTTTGAAAGTGACTTTGGCTAGAGGGGATGGAAGCAGAAGGCTTCAGCTGGCAGGAGGGACCTCTCTGCAGACCACAGCAGAGATACACCTTGCCTTGCTAACACCTGAGGGTTGTGGGGCAATGTGTGCTGTGGTAGCAACCCAGCTTGTCTCTGCCTCATCCCAATGGGGTGAGCCCTCCCCAGCTACAGCTTCGTGTGACTCAAAGCTCCATCTCTTTAGGGCAAAACCCACCTGGGGGCTGGCTACAGTCAGAGAAAGAATTAACTGGGCAAACCTCTGCATTTTGTCAAATATCAAAAGCCTTAACCTGAGGGTTGCTGGACCACTTGCTTCCTGCCTTTGTGCTTTTTTGCTTTTTTTTCCTCTCTTTTTTTTTTTTTTTTTTTTTAAATTTTATTTTTTATCCCTGAGAGCCCCAGGCTGAGCTGAGCAAAGGTATTCATACTGTGAGAGACCCAATAACCAAGGCAACATAAAAGAAAACAGTTTTCTTGTATTCATAAATCACCACAGAGGAGAACTGGGCCATTGCAGTGTAGCACAAGTAGGTTGTTTTCCCAACTCCCCCCCGCTCCCCCTCTCTTTTACCTCTTGTCTTTCACAATTTTGATATTCAAGGTTTAAGCCTTCACTGTGTATCTCTGTGCATTGATTTGAATGCTGGGACTGCTAAACCTTTGCATTGTCAACACACGGAGCATTTTGAGCCTTTTATAAAACAAGAATGAGGATTAGATGTTTCTCGAAGCACCCGGTGGGGACTGACATGAGGCTGATCCTGGCAGGGGGGGTTGCAGCTTAACCCCAGCTGGGAATGAAGCACCAAGCAGCTGCTTGCTCACCCAGACCCAGTGGGATAAGGGGAGAGAACTGGGACAAAAAA
>VWZI01017904.1:1816872-1838232 GCA_013396835.1 Psilopogon haemacephalus
TTTTGAGCAGATGCACCTGCCCTGCAGGACTTGCTCTACTTCTGTGCTGCACAGCTGCTCTGCTGAAGGAAATGGCTGGAAGAGTGTGGAAAAGGTCTGCACTGTTCATTTCAGGGATGTTAAATATCTCTGACGGGGCTAAGACCCCCATCCTTGCCCTTGTGGCCAAGAGAGCCAATGGCAGCCTGGGGTGCATCAAGAAAAGTGCATCCAGCAGGTCTAGGGAGGTTTTTCCCCGCTCTACTCTGCCCCGCTGAGACCACACCTGCAATATTGTGACCAGTTTTGGGCTCCCCAGTTCAGGAGAGACAGGGACCTGCTAGAAAGAGTCCAGCAGAGAGCTGTGAGGATGACTGAGGGGCTTGAGCATCTCCCCTACGAAGAGAGACTGAGAGCCCTGGGGCTGTTGAGTTTGGAAAAGGCTGAGAGGAGATCTCACCAGTGTGTACAAATATCTGAGGGGTGGGGGTCAAGTAGATGGGGCCAAGCTCTTTTTGGTGGTCAGCAGCAATAAGACAAGGAGCAGCAGCTACAAATTGGAACATAGAAGGTTTCACCTCAACTGGAGGAGAAACTTCTTTACAGTGAGGGTGACAGAGTCCTGCAGCAGGCTGCCCAGAGAGATTGTGGAGTCTCCTTCTCTGGAGGCTTTCAAAACACATCTGGATGCATTTCTGCTTTTGGCAAGGGGTTGGACTGGATGATCTCTGGAGGTCCCTTCCAACCTCTAGGTTTCTGAAGGAGATTTGGCTGTTGGCAAAGAAGTTTCTCAGAGAGGGATCAGTGAACACGAGCAGTCACTTTGCTGAGAGCCTGCAACTTTTTTTTTTCAAGGGCAATTTTGAGACCACTGACTCTTGAGAAACAGAACATTCATGTTGCAAGAGATCAGCCTTGTAGGATTATGCCTGGACTAACTGTGCAGGGGTTAAGCCAAGGAAGCAAGCTATTGATTACACAGGTTCTGATTTGCCATTGGTGTACCTTCTTGTAAGTCCTGGCACAGGGAGCTGCTGTCCTGCATGCTACAAGGGATAATGCAGTAGGATAACATTTTCTGCCTTCTGAGAATGCAAATGAGGGATCTGCTTTGCGAGTTGGTTTAATTTGCTGTCTTCATCTCTGCACGGCTTGCTAGCTGAATGGAAAGCTGTTGCTGCTGCCAACACAGCCTGCATATTGTTCCGTGGGGCCGCGGAAAGCTGCGAGTTTGTAGCTCTCTAATCCGCAGTAATTTGCCGCTAATTTGTCAACAGTCAACAACTCCAGTGGCTACCACATCAAAGCAGCCCCAGTGCCACTGCCTTCCTCGTATCAGTGGGAGAAAGAGGCCATTTATAGCTTTCCATCTGCTGAAAGTGTTTTACCAAACACAGAATAACACTTGTTTTACAAGGGGGAAACAAAAACTGCTGCCAGTAACAGAAACCAGATGAGGTTTCAGACCTTCCCGTGACTGAGTGGCTCAACCCTGACCTTCCATCTCATGAGGACCTGCTGCAGCTGTGGCACCCAGCAGGCTGCTCTCTTTTTTTTTATACTAAACTGCAGTTAATGTTAAGTGCAAGCTCATAGAATCATAGAACCAGCCAGGTTGGATGAGACCTCCAAGATCAGCCAGTCCAACCCAGCATCCAGCCCTATCCAATCAACTAGACCATGGCACTAAGTTCTGTTCTCACAGACAGGAAATCAAACAAGAGGTTATAGTTGCATTCACTGCAAATTTGTGGCTTTCTTTCACTTCCCAGAAAAGGCAGCAGCTGAAATGCCACCCAGGACTCCTGCCCCACCTGCCCTTGGGTGGGAGAGGTGAGCACCATGGTATGGCACCAGCCATCTCCTCTGAGCCAGCCACCAAGGAGTTGGCACCAATACTGGCTCTGCTGGCAGACTAGCTGTGCTGTGTCCAGATCGAGGGTGGTGCTGCCCCAGAGAGAACAGCCCAAAGCCCATGGAGGTCCTCACTCTGGCCACACCAAGACCACACTTTTAAGAGAAGTAACCGTGTATTTTCATAGATTTTTCCTCTTTTGTTCAAACTTTTTCCTTCCCCTTCCCTTCCCTTAACCCAGGGAAGTGGTGGAGTGACTGCTCCTGGAGGTGTTCAAAAACCACATAGACATGGAATTTTGCGACACAGTTTAATGGCCGTGGTGGTGTTGTGTTGTCAGTTGCACCTGATTTTAGAGGTCTTCTCCAACCAGAACAATTCTATGACTCAAATGAGTGCTGCCTTAGTTCTTCACCTCTGCCCATCACACTGAGCTTTCTGCCTTTCAGTATATCCAGGGTGATGCACCTGGAGAACTCTGGCATGGCAGGAGGGAGAGCCTTGCAACAGAGCCTGAAATCATGCACAACTTTTGATGTACGTGTGGGGAATTGCAGAGAAGTCTCTCAGCTAAACCCACTCCTCTGCTTTGATGATGGCAGAGCTCAGCAGCAGAATTAAATACCTCTCTGTGATTCCCAGGCCACCTCTGCTGTGCATAGAGAGAAATGCTTAACCTTGCAGGGGGTTATGACTAGCACTGCGGTTTGCTGATGCATAGAAATGAACTGTTTGTTGCATAAGAAAATAGCAGCACTATTATTTAATATTTTAATGCACCTACCCAAATACCACCACCACCACCCCCCCCACTATTAATTTTCACATCCTTTTCCTGGTTTGTAGCACTTCTCTTGCAGAATAGTTGTTTTTAGGGCATTGCAAGAGGTGAGTTTTGTTCTCTTTTAACACAATCTCCTTGGGAGAATTTTCCCTTCAATGGTAGGAGGAAGTTTTGAAGTCAGATTTGAGAGCTCTGGGATCCCTGGGGCACTGAGTGTTCTTGTATTACTGACAAGCTGTGCTGTTTTGGTGCTTTGGTTCCCCTTTAGATTAAATGCTTAGGGAGGCTCTTGTGCTTTGAGCAGGGCCTTGCTGGTGGGCAGCTTGCTGGTGGCCCTGGGATCCCTGGAACACTGACAAGCTGTGCTGTCTTGGTGCTTTGGTTCCCCTTTAGATCAAATGCTTAGGGAGGCTCATGTGCTTTGAGCAGGGGCTTGCTGGTGGGCAGCTTGCTGGTGGCTTTGAAATGCAGCCTTGCAGAAGGGTGACTGAGGAAGCAGTCTGCAACAAGTCTGCCTGAGTCATGAGCAGCAATTCTGGGGACCCTGTGGCAGGGATCAAAGGTTGATAATGTTGCAGCCACTTCTCTCCACACAACCTCCTCTGAAGCAGAAATCCTAGCTCTGTATGACTGCATCCACCACCCCAGTTCAAAAAGGAGCAGCGTGGGGAGAGAGAATTCTGAAGGCACATTAATGGAGGAGAAGCTCAGCTGGAGCTGAGCAACTGTGGAGAGAGCAAGGCAGATGTTGGGATGCATGGAGCATCAAAGACTTTGGGACAGAGAATTGGGCTGTTTGGGTGAAGAAGTTGCAAGCTCTGCCCAGGAGTGTGCTGCTTGGCAGTGGTGGCTCCTGCCTGCTGGGCTAACGGTTTGGATAGGCAAATAAATCGAAGGTGCTAAAAAGCTGTGGCTGTTCAAAGTCAGTCAACCATTTAATAGCACACAACACAAAGGAGACAGGCTGAGGTCAATTAAGATGAAAAACAACTGAGAGGCAGTGGCAGTCGTGTGTCTGGAGCTAAACTGAGGCTGCTGACGTCTGCAACAGCTTGGAAACAGAGATCTCCTCTGTGGCTGGTGGGGAGAGTGAGAGAATGGATGTCCACAATCTCTTTCATATTTATGTATTTATTCTATGCCATGTATTTATGGCATTTTGCCTAGTGGAGCCCTGGGGTCTCCTGCATTCTACCCTGTTCACCAATACATGCCCTTGGTGTGCGTCCAGCTGGGCTGCCTTCCTTCTGACCTTAAGCTGCAAGCTATGGTTGCTTTTCCTGAATGTTTTCCCACCTGTGTGCCCTGAGCCAGACCAGCATGTTCCTGTACAAAGTGTTGTGGAGTCCCACTCACCTGTGGGTTTTGTTAGCTATTACAGAGAGGCAGCCTGTGGATGGGGCTGACTCCTTGGTTCCCTTGTGCCACCACAAATGTCAAGTGAATGTGTAGAAGACAACTGCTGGCATCCATTTTCTCTTGAACCTGCAAGAAAAGAAACCTAATTAGCAAGAGGAAACCTGAAACAGGTTACCTCCTGTTTTCTGGAGGATAAACTGTTGGTGGGGAAAGCTGTTTGGCATCTCTGTCTGATCTAAATCCCTTCTAAATCCTTGGGTAATTTTCGGTTTGTTTGTTCAGTTGCATTGAACCTGCGCAGGCTGTTTGCACCCTGGGGAAGTCTGATCCCCACAGCTTCTTTGGAAGGCATTCCTAAATAGCTGTGTTGACACAGCCAAAATCAATATATTGGGTGAATGAAAAAAAAAAAACAAAACACCAACAACACAAACCCAAGCCCATCCCTGTTTAAATCAGCTCATTACAGCAGAGTGAGAATTATTTGGGAAACTAGGGGAGGGGAAAAAAAAAGGTAGAGTCATCAGAAAAGACTAAGAGAAAATGTGCTCCATCACTCCTGCACGTCTCCCTGCCTACCACAATCAAAGTGGGTAGGTAATTTTCAGCTGGCTGCAGAGGAGCTGCAGATGACTTTGGGAGTGGATCATGAAGTGCAGCCAGCAGAAAGGTTGTGCAATGCTTCTGAAAATCCCAGAATCCCAGCATGGTGGGGTTGAAAGGGACCTCTGGGAACATCCAGTCCAACCTCCCTGCTAAAACAAGATCACTCACAGCAGGTTGCCCAGGATCACAATGTCCAGACAGGTTTGGAACCTCTCCAGAGAAGGAGACTCCACAATCTCTCTGGGCAGCCTGCTCCAGCACCATCACAGCAAAGAAACTTTTCCTCGTGTTCAGGTGGAACCTCCTGTGTTTCCATTTGTGCCTTGTGATATCACTGGGCACTGATGAAAAGTGTCTGGCCTCTTCCTCTTGCCCTCCACCCTGATAAGCAGTGGAAATTACTTTCTCCAGCCTAAGGAGCCTGTTTGCTCCCTTATCCTTTCTCCTGGCAGCTGACTTTGGAAGTGCAGTTCCTGGTACCTCTAGGAGGATCTGTGTTACAGTTGGAGCCTTGGCACAGGGAAGTGGGACAATAAGTGATGGACTGCCTGCCCAGGACAGGGCTGCAGAAACCCCCAGATGGGTCCAGCTGCCCGGAATCGGAGAACATCCAGCTTCTGAGATAGGTTTTGCAGCTTCAAACCTCCATTAAAAGGGCTGTTTCCATGTACCAGTACGTAGAGAGTGGCTACCAGGAGGATGGAGACTCTCTTTTCACAAGGAGTCCTGTGGTAAAGACAAGGGCTGATGGGGATAGGTTCCTGTTGGGGAGATTCCCATTGGACTCCAGAAGAAAATGTCTCCCCAGGAGAGCAGTCAGACACTGGAATCATCTCCCAGGGGAAGCAGTGGTGTCCTCTCCTTTGGACAGTTTAAGGACTCAGCTTGACAAGGTGCTGGGCCAGCTCATTTCAACTGTACTATCACCTAGATAGGTTGGAGCAGATTGCTTTCATGCTGAAGGGTGGTTGTAGCCAGGTGGGGTTGGGATCTTCTCCCAGGCAACCAGCAACAGAGTGAGGGGACACAGTCTCAAGTTGTGCCAGGAGAGGTATAGGCTGGATGTTAGGAGGAAGTTCTTGACAGAGAGAGTGATTGGCATTGGAATGGGCTGCCCAGGGAGGTGGTGGAGTCCCCATCCCTGGAGGTGTTCAAGACGAGCCTGGATGGGGCACTTAGTGCCATGGTCTGGTTGATTGGATAGGGCTGGGTGCTAGGTTGGACTGGATGAGCTTGGAGGTCTCTTCCAACCTGGCTGATTTTGGGGTCCCTTCCAACCTGGCATTCTATGGGTCTGTGTGTTGAGGTCTTGCATTTAATGAGTCTGCATCTTTCCGAGCCATCACAGATCAGAGCTGTGGACCCAGAGGTAGCTTTTCCTAACAGCCTGGGGCTGAAAAGTCAAGCCCGTATTCAGCATCATTTAAATGACTGAAGTTCCTCCTGCTGCCTTCTGAGGGGGCAGAGGGTAGAAGCTGGTCCCTGTTCTCACTGCACACAGACACCCCCAAGGAAGAAGGAAAACCACAGCTGCCGTTTTTCATTCACAGGCCACAATGAAATTCAGGTTGCTTACCCATATCTCTGTTGGCACTTGCACACTAAGTGGGGCTTAAAGCATTTCAGAACTTCTCAAGCAATAAAAAATAAGTAATGAAATAAGTAATGAAATATATTCTTAATATAGTTAGAAAATATATGACCAGTCACAGCCTCATGTAATTGAAAATAGATTTAGCAAACTGGGGCTCAGCACAGCGACTTCATTTTAGAGATGCTTTAAGCTCTTTGTATCACTGAGTGAATTTCCCCAAATACAGCCATCAGATTTCCCATATTTTAGCTGATTTATGATCTGAGTTTGATTTTTTTTTCCCCCTCTTTGGCTGCGTTAGTGGGTATGAACAGCCTGATGGTGCAGGTTATAAGGTGTAAGAGCCACCTCTATACATCTCAGATTGCAAATGGAGCAATAACAAGATCCCAGCCAGGGCTTTCTGGTGTTCTCTGTTATATCCTTCTCTCTCCAGTTAGTTGTAACCTTGATAACTCTATCTGGCCAGTAATTTGCTGTGATTGAATTATTTTGAAAAGTAAAATGAAGATTACTGTCTGAGGGGGAAACAATGGTGGAATTGCTGTGAGTTGATTATTTCTTCTCTCAGCTGATCAGCAGCAGTGTAGGCAATCTCTAGTTGGTGGCATTTGTCCTTGCTGCCAGCTCAGGTGTTGGATTCAGATGCTGGGTTTGTAGGGAGGAGGGAGAGCAGGCAAAGGAAAATTGACTGCCTTCAGTGTGCTCATCCAGATGAAAGAGACTGCAGAGTCTTCTCTAGATCTTAAAATTGATGGAGGGTTGATTTTGTTCAGTGAGATTTGATGTGGAATCTCAATTTTCCTGTTATCCTTCCTGTAGAGAATAGGTCCCCAGGGCTGAAGCTTTCCAGGTGTGGTCCTGAAGAGCAGGGCATGGAGGGGAGAGTGAATCAGCAGATGCTGTCATTCCAGTGCAACTCCTGACAGTTCACGTGGAGAATTTGTATCTGTTGAGCCCAGAAGCATTCAGCAATAAAGAAGTTTCTTGAAGTCTTATCCATGGCTTGCTCTTATGTGACTGTGCTGATAAGGCTGCTCCTGAAGCACATCATCTCCATCAGCTCTTATCACGGCACACATCACCAGGTGGACCTGGTGTCAGCGATGTTGTGGTCAATCCTCCTTGCCCAGGATTTTGTGCCAGTTTAATTTTGACTGTCAAATCCTATCCCAATTTGCTTCTCCTTATCGCCCAAGCAACCCAAGGTCGTCCTTTCATGCTGAGCTCCAGCTGCCTGCAGCTTCCAGGTTGTTTCATGATTAGAGATAGGTAGCTCAAGCATTATCTCCTTCCTCTGGGAGGCTTTCACATCATGTGCTTGCAGACAGCTACTCCAGCTTGTATTCAACAATGACCAGCTTTAAGCTGACTGGCACTTCATGGTGTCTGTTTGCTGGGAGGTGAAAGTCTCAGACACAGTTGATTCAAATTCCTGCCAGAGGTCAACCACAGAATCACAGCATGCATTGGGTGACCCTCGAAGGTCATCTTGTCCAGTCTCCCTGTGGTGAAGCAGGGACACCTCCAACTAGATCATGTTGATCAAGTTTGACCTTGAATGCCCCCAGGGATGGGGACACAATCACACCTCAGGGCAACCTGTTCCCATATTTCAGCACCCTGATTGTGCAGAACTTCCAGCTAATGGCCAACCTAAATCTCCCCTGCTCCAGTTTCAAGCCATTGCTCCTCATCCTCTCACTACAAGCCCTTCTAAAGGATCCTTCCCCAGCCTTCCTGTATGTCCCCTGTAGATATATAAGGTCTCTCTGGAGCCTTCTTTTCTCCAGTCTGAAAGGCCCATTTCTTTCAGCCTGTCTTCACAGGAGAGGTTCTCCAGCCCTCTGATCATCTTCATGGCTCTCCTCTGGACTGGCTCCAGTAGGGCCATGTCCTTCTTGTCTTGGGAACACAACACTCCAGATGAGGCCTCATCAGAGCAGAGTGGTAGAATCCCCTTTCTCCGTCTGCTGGCCATTCTTTTGATGCAGCTGTGAGTGCCCATTGCTGGCTCACTTTCAGCTTCTCATCCTCCAGTACCCCCAAGTCTTTTACTGCAGGGCTGATCCTAACCTCATCATCCTCCAGAACCAGTTCCGTGGCATCTCCAAACAGTAAACCTGAAATTAAATTTGCTGTCACCTCCTCCTTCTTCTAGATTCTTCATCCATCTTCATCCATGCCCTGGGCTAATGCCAGAAAGCCAACTGGCACATGTGCTGTTGGTCTTCAGTGCTCTGACTCATCCTGGTACTTGGTACCTGTGACTCTGGGGGTTGCAAGATAGGAACCAGAGCAACATTTTGGCACAGATTTTAAACATCAACATTTCAGAAGCTGCAGCAAAAATGCAGCCTGGCACATAGTAAATAAAAACCCCCAAAACTTCAAGCAAAAGTAAAATGAAAGACAAGTTATAAGACTTAAAGCAGATAAAGGGAAAAGATTATTCTATTTTTTTTAACTTAGAAACAGTTTAGTGCCTCTCAGAGGAGAGCAAACTGTAAATCCAGATTAAAATGCCCTTCTGAAAACAACCACTTGAGTTTTGCAGTCTCACTTTCCCAATGATTTTCTGTGGCTTTCCTGGGAGTCAGGCTGGAGATTAGAAAGGAATTTTTTACAGCAAGGGTGGTGAGGTGCTGGAGCAGTTTGCCCAGGTAGGTTGTGGATGCCCCCTCCCTGGAGATGTTCAAGGTTAGGTCGGATGAGGCCTTGAGCAACCTGGGCTAGCAGAAGGTGTCTCTGCTTCTGGCAGGAGGGGTTGGAACTGGATCATAGAATCATAGAATGGTCTAGGTTGGAAGAGACCTCAAAGATCATCCAGTTCCAACCCCCTGCCACAGGCAGGGACACCTCCCACTAGATCAGGTCACTCAAGACCTCATCCAGCCTGGCCTTGAACACATCCAGGGAGGGAGCAGACACAACCTCCCTGGGCAACCTGTTCCAGTGCCTCACCACCCTCACTGTGAAGAATTTCTTCCTAACATCCCGTTCAAATCTCCCCTCCGCCAATTTGAACCCATTCCCCCTCATCCTGTCATTACAAGGTGATCTTTAAGGTCCCTTCCAACCCAAACCATTTAATGATTCCATGTTTCCATGAATTCTGCCAGCCCTCTGAGTGGAAGAACAGTTTCAAGGTGAATAAGAACCAACTTAAGGTTTACAGTTGTTGTACCCCAGGTATCCTCATGAGATAGAAATGTCATTATCCTTTTGATCTTGATGCTTGAAGGTACATATTCATTGCCAGGCAGGATCAGGAGAAACCAAACCTTGATTTTACCTAGGACCCTGCACAGATAGGAGTGCTGGGGGCAAACTTCTCATCCAGTAGTGCAGAGGTGGAGGGGATGGATGGGACCCTTGCTCTGGGCAGTCTTCTTTTCTCCTTCAGCAAGGGTGGCACCATTAGGGCATCCTCCAGGTGACACTGGTGGGGTGCTTCTGGCCACAGGGACTTGAAGTGCAGATGCTTTAGTTAGCCAGCAAATCTGGGGCCCATCCTCTGAGTTGTGCATTGGTATTCTGCACCCTGCCTGCTGCAAAGAGCTGCAAAGAGCTCAGGCTTTGGGGAAGGGCCGGAGGAAAACAATGCAGGCAGCTGGGCACTCTCTGTAGTCATTGTGGGGCTCTGACAATGGGACCCTTTTCACCCAGCCTCGCTGCAGGTTTTGTTCTGTGTTCCTTTTGTAATTGCCAATTAAGCGGGCATCTTAGACTCAATTTATCCCCGGTCTAACTTTTTTTTTCTGTTGGGAAAAGAAACTGGGTTAGCGTTTGGCAATGCTTGCAGGCTTTAGGAGCAGCAGACTTACTGAGCTCAGGGAAGAAATATTGACACACGGTGGTAAGTTGGCTAATTTTGTCCTCTGGCATCATTTCCTGAAAGAGAAGCAACAGGGTTTACAATTGATTTGATTAAATAATAAATGATACATTCTCCTGCAGCATTTCCAATCTGTGAGTCTTCTGTGGATATGAATGGGGAGACTCTAAGTAGTACCTGACCAAGGGCAGTTATTCCCACCAGCTACTGCTCTTTACCAGAGTAGAGTTTCAGTGGTTTGAGTAAAAAGCTTGAGGTCAATTAAAGTTTTTTAAAGTTCCTTTTTCTCTCTCCTCTTGCCTTATAGCTGAATTTCTTCACTGGAGCTTTCTCCAGGCCTTCTTCATTTAAGGGCAATAAAGTTAGTGAGGGGTCTGGAGAACAAGGAGCAGCTGGAGTTTTTTAGCCTGGAGAAAAGGTAGCTAAAGAGACATCTCATTGCTCTTTACAACTCCCTGAAAGGAGGATAGAGTCAGGTGGAGGTCAGTCTCTTCTCCCTAGTATCAAATAATTCCTCTAACAGCCTGAAATTGTGCCAGGGGAGGTTTAGGTTGGATATTAGGACCAAATTATCTCCTGTGAGAGTGGTCAGTCGTTGGATCAGGCTGCCCAGGTGGGTGGTGGGGTCACCATCCCTGAAGGCGGTCAAGAAACCTGTGGGTGCAGCACCTGAGGACACAGTTCAGTGGCCATGGTGAGGTTTGGGGGGATTGTTGAACTCAGGGATCTTAAGAGTCTTTTCCAACCAAACCAGTTCCATGATTCATGGCTCCAAGAGCAGTTTTAAAGACCTGCTGTCCACAGCACACAGCTCCAGATTTAACAGTTGGGTGTGAGCCAAAAGTTGCAAAGGCCTCCTCCTTTTATCCCTTTGCTTGTGAATTTGCTCATTTATTTCTCTCTTCAGCATTTAAGCAGGCTGTATCAGGCCTGGGATCTAAGTAACACTGGGGATAATGCATAAAATAGTAAGTATAATACAGTGTATGTTCCAGATTTTCAAACCTGGAGGTTGTTCTTCAGTCTCTGAGTGGAGACCACAGGCACTGCCTCTTGAATGCTGACTCTCTGTGGGGTTAGTTCATACAGCAAGGTCTGAAATGAGGTCCTAAAGGAGCTGGGCACTTCTGGTCTGAGCTGCTGTCAGAAGAAATGTTCAAGGACAAGCTTACTGGTGAAATTAGTGGAAGTTCATCCCTAGGTGCCCAGGAGAACATGATTAAACCTTTGCATGCTGGAAGGTTTGTCAGAAGGCACCCAGCAAGCTGTACCCAGTATGGCTGGGCAGATGGATTCCATGCGTCATCAGGTCCCTTCAAGGAGCAAAGGCAAGACATTAAGGTGACACAGTCCTTGTGTGCTTAAACAGTTGGCAGCTGAAGCAAGACATGTCCTGGTTTATGCTTGGTAGCTGCTATTTTGCGTTTCTGTCCACAGCTGGCAGGTGCACTGTGTTGGAGAAGGTTCAGCTGGATGGAGATGACCAAAGATGCTGCTGGGTCTGTCATTAATTCCAGGCTTTGCCTGTTTATTAGACATCCCTCAAGCAGTACCTTCATCATCTGAACATATGGCACACAACATGCTCCATCACTTCTTGAATGTAATTCTCTTGTAGGATGAAGCTTAGTGGCTTCAGCTCCTTAGCCTTGAGTTGTGCTCTGAGTTAACAGCTCAATGAGTTGCTAATGGCAAATGCATCCATAGCCAGGAGTGGGGAAGCTCCACCTGGCTTCCTTGCTGCCAGATCTCACCCTGGTGCATTGGTTGAGAGCCACCTGTGCAGAAGCACTTTGAGATACTTTTGGTCTGAGTCTTTAAATCTGAACATAACTCTTGAACTCCAGTGCCTGTGCCCTTGTTTTGCCCATTTCCTGATGACAACTGTCTCGCTGTTTGCAGATGATGGGAAGCTGTCCCTGGAGGAGTTCCAGGCCTTTTTTTCTGATGGGACACTCAATGAAGAAGAACTTGAGAAGCTCTTTCATACCATTGACTCGGACAACACCAAGTAAGTTCCCTGTGCTGACACTCCCTTGTTTTCCAGAGCCTTTGGATTGTGGCAGGGGTGTGCAGGAGCAAGGCTGCTGCAGAAAGCCGACCCCACAGAGTCTGCGGGGAGGCCACTGGCATTGCAGAACTTTGCAAAGTCTCCATTTCTTCTTGGTTTGTAATCTCATTATGAATTATTTTACCTTGGTGCTTTTTTTTTTTTCCAGACCATTTTCTTTAGTGCAAATTATTCTTTATGGCATCTGTATTGATGGTTTATTTTACCCTCGAGGGCATCTAAATGGCTCCTCACATTTTCCATTTTTATCTAAAAGCTTCACTGTTCTAGAAAAGGTAATGGTGTGGATCTTGGTAAGCGTAGTCCTACCCATCTATTTTCCATGCAACAAACTGGAATGATCTGTGGTCATGCCTCTCTGTCATCTCTCTTTACGCCCTGCACTTGGACCACACCTGCTTTGCCTTCAGCCCAAAATGCTCCCCTCAGGGCAATGATTGCTCTAGCACTCAACAGAAACAAGCCCCCTTCTCTTTAAGGTGAGTGACATTGAGCCAGTATGTTCAGAGATGGGCAATAAAGCTGGGGAATGCTCCAGAGAACAGGTCCTGTGAGGAGCAACTGAGAGAACTGGGGTTGTTCAGTCTGGAGAAGAGAAGGCTGAGGGGAAACCTCATTGCTCTCCACAACTCAGTGACAGGAGGTGGCAGTGAGGTCTCTCTGGTATCTGGTGATAGAAGGAGAGGAAATGGCCTGAAATTGTGTCAGGGAGGTTTAGGTTGGATATTAGGAAAGTATTCTTTCATGCAGGAGTGGTCAGGCTGCTCAGGGAGGTGGTGGAGTTGCCTAGAGGTGTTCAAGGATGAGACACTTCAAGCAGTGGTGCTGTCAAGTTGAGGGTTGGATTCAATGATCTTGGAGGTCTTTTCCAATCAGATCTGCTCTATGATTCTGTGAGTCTAAATTCAGTGGCAGGGAGGCCAGCCCAAGCCCTGCAGCTGCTGTTGTAGCTGCTTTGCCTCTGCTCTGATCCCAGCAGCCCGAGGTAGCCAACCAAACCCTGGACAAGTCAGCAGAGGGATGGACCCATGAGCCACACTGCAATTCCCACAGTGCAGGGGAAAAGGAAGGACTCTGGGCATGCTTTAGTTGGATGCTACATCAAAGTTGAAACTGGATATGACACCTGACCACTCTTGCTGAGAACTGACCTTTTGCAGGCTGTGCCAAGCTGTCAAATGAAGGTGACAAACTCCTTAGCAGCTGATGCTTCCTTCACCTGCCTTGCCATCTCTCCCTCAGCACCTCTTCTGCTTTTGCCTTTAGTGGGTTCTGAGGTGGTTGTGAGCTCTGTGACAAGTGTCTGGCACCAGTGGGATTGGCATGGGGCCCCTGCCTGCCAGCAGCTAGTGACAGCCCTGGGCACCAGTACAAAGGACATAGCCCACTGGTGGATTTTCTCTTTCTAAGAGGAGCTTGTCTTCAAAAGCCTGAGTAGTTTGGGCTGTTTGGAAATACAATCAAAAGCCAGCTTTGAGTCTTGTTCCTGGGTGACTCTTAGACCTCTGGAGAGGAAAAGTCTGTCCCAAAAGCAGGTGGAAAAAGAATCCAATTTCAAATGAGAAAGCTTGTAATAAATGCTTAAAAGATTAGTGAACTTGTTAAAGACGTTCACCAATGTGTCCCCTGGCCAAGAAGGCCAGCACTGTCCTGGGCCACATTAAGAAGAATGCAGCAGACAAGTCAAGGGAGGCTGACCTGAGGTCACACCTGGAGTACTGGGTCCAGTGCTGGGCTCCCCAGTTTGAGACAGTGAACTACTGGAAAGAGTACAGGAGATGCTGTAGAGAAAATGAGGGGGCCTGGAGCATATCTGTGAGGAGGAAAGGCTGAGAGCTGTGGGGCTGCTTAGACTGGAGGAGAGCAGCCTGAGAGTGGATCAAATCCATGCTCAGCAAGAGCTAATGAGCCTGAGGTGGTGCTAGATGGTGCCCTGTGCTCAGTGGGTCTGTTTAGTGAGCTCCCATATGAGCTCTCTACAGGCTCTGGGACTTGGGTTCTCACCTGCCTCTGATGCGCTGATGGAATTGATAGCATTGCCTGAGCCTATCAGTTTCCATCTGGCCTTTGAAAGGATTCTGACACCAGGGGTGTGTGGGTGTGGTGGTTTAGCAGTTACCTGCCCCCCCACCCTTTGATATAACCCAGGCTAGGACTCAGACAGCTGGAAATGGACAAATGAAGCTTTATATTTACAGCAACGCACAAAATACAAGCAAATATTTGCAATGTGTAACAGACATTTACAGCTATAGACAGTGAAAAGGTAATACAGAAACACCACAGCCCCTCCCAGAGATCAAAATCCCTAAGAAGGGTTTCTAACCACCCCTACCACCTTTCCCCCCTTCCCCGATCTTACCTCACCAGCTGTTGATGCAGCAGATAGGCAAAGGTAAATTGGCCAGGGAGAATGAGCAGTAGGAAAGAGGTTAGTGGAATTATTAAGAATCAGCTACAAAAGGCAGGGACAAAGGAGCCATGCAAGAAAGTAGCCACAGCCCAGAGAGGCCTGAAGCACTCTGGCTTATCTATATTTGGGTTACAACTCTTAAAACAATTTTTTTTTTTCTTTCTCAGTAGAGCTCAGAGGGAAGTAGCATCATCTGTTTTCCTCTCTCAGCCGACAACATAATTTTCTTACTCAAATCCTCCAATTAGTTCAAACCAGCACAGTGGGGGCATATCTTCTGGCCTTCATGAAACAGAAGTTGGGACTGCAGTTCATTTTTGCTTGGGGATTGTGAAGGATGTGCCACTCTGGGCTTTTGTAAGGGATGTCTTCTAAAGTGGACAGAGAGAAAACCTGCCCATTCTAAATGTCATGCAACTGTGCTGCTGGCAAGAAGGGTGTCACTGAGCCAGCTCCTGAGTGTGGCAAGAGCTCCCACAAACCAGTAATATTTTTCTGTTGCCAAGCTGGCTTGATCCAGTCATCGATACCCTTTAGGGACTGAAGCTTGCACACAGCAGCGTAGCATCTGCTGTTCTTGGCTGGAAGAAAAAGCAACGAGTTGGTCACCCTTCCAAGTTAAATCCTGGCATGGAATTGGCACTCGTTTATTGATTTGGAAAGCACAGACACCTACAGCAAACCTATCAAAGTGGGGGAAGAAAATATCCCTCTTTTTTCCCCAAGAGCTCTCAGTCTCATAAAAAAGCTATTCCAGAGCTGAGCTCCCTTCTGTGCTCTTCTCAGTGAAAAGAGTGAATTGCTTGATTGTAGTTCTGCATCTAGCCTCTTCCTACAGGTTGCTTCCTCTGCTCACTTTGCCCTGTCTTCACTTCTCCACACAGTAACTCGCTGGGGTGCTGACAGGTTGGGCAGGAAGGATCCTCCCTGCTTCCTCCAGCAGGCTTTGAGCTGCAGGGTTGCAATTCTGAGCGCTGCTTGTCAAGCAAGAGGAGCGGAGTGGAGCTTTCATTTTCCCACTTCACAAGGAAACGTAGGAAGAACCTCAGCTTTTTCTTTCCAAAAGGCTGCCTGAATGACAGTTGTTTCCTATTTGATGGAAGTTTTTTGTTTTGTTTTGTTTTGTTTTGTTTCTCAGGGCTGGTTTTTGACAGTCCTTTTTATCTCTTGTGTTTTTCTCATGTTGCCCACTGCGTTTGTTTCATGTGCAAAGCAGAGTTTGCTGTCGAAGCTGTGTTACAAGATAGAGCAGAAAATGATGAAAATTATGCTCCTGCTGATTATTAGTAATTGCTGTTACCAGCCACATTACAAAATGTTGATTCAATTTCCTGGTGTATTTTTAGGAGTGGGAAACTGCCTTACTGGAGTAGATAAAATCAATGCCTGTGCTGGTTTCTTGACTTGCCTGAGTTGTGAAGGTGTGGTGGAAAGGGGGGAAAGTTGGGCACAGGAGTGGGAAGGTGAGGTTGGTTACATCTGCAAGAGCATCTGTGTTGCTGCTGGCAGTGTGTGCTTCCTTCCTGGGCACCACAGTCCCCCAGGGAAGCACCTCTTTGTCAGCAAGGTGTGCTTAGGAGGATGCTGAGCTGAAATGAGACACCCCCAAAGTAGCCCTGGAGCATTAGTGAAGTTCCTTTGCAGAATGGTTTGGGTTGGAAGGGACCTTAAAGATCTTGGGCACAGGAGTGGGAAGGTGAGGTTGGTTACATCTGCAAGAGCAGCTGTGTTGCTGCTGGCAATGTGTGCTTCCTTCCTGGGCATCACAGTTCCCCAGGGAAGCACCTCCTTGTCAGCAAGGTGAGCTTAGGAGGATGCTGAGCTGAAATGAGACACCCCCGAAGTAGCCTAGGACCATTAGTGAAGCTCCTTTGCAGAATGGTTTGGGTCGGAAGGGACCTTAAAGATCTTTCTCCCTAAGAGAAGACCTTAAAGATCTATCTCCTTCTTCTTGACTGCCTGGGAAGTGTCTCTAGGAGGTTCATGATGTGGATTGGTGGGCATGAGCTCCAAACACTCATCCTGGGGGATTTTGTTACCAGGGAAGAGAAGTTGCCATCCGTGTTGGGGTGGAAATGCTGTGCTCTAAGTCCCATCACTGTTGGTTATTTATCACCTGGCAGCAGGAACATGCAAAATGTGTCACCTCTTTCATTGGGCTTGCTTCAAAACCATGATCAAGTGATGTTTTGCTCCCTGTTGCTCACACTGCCTGCCCTCCTGCCCTCCTCTCTGCCGAAGCAGGAGGCAGAAGCAAGATGGTTGCTAGGTGGGTTTTCACCAGTGGTTTTTAGCTGCTATTTCAGGAGGTTTAAGCAGGGCTTTGTGGGGAGCTGCCTGAAGATTAATGGGGAGGCAATTATGCGTTGCTATTAATATCAGTGCTGCTGGAGCCACACAAGTGATGTGTGTGATATGGAGGCACACATATTTAAATAGACATAGATTCAGTTTAGGGGCAGAACAGGGCTTGGGAAAACATTGGGTTGATGCTCACGTGGGAAATTTCTATTTGCAGGGTTATCTATGCCTTTTTCTTAATTATTCTAATGATATGCATCAGCTCTGAAAGGAAGAAGCCACTTGCAAATGGAAAGTCAAACAAACTTTAGGGTCACAAGTGACTCGATGAGACCCTTTAAAAATGTGACTGTGATACTGGATGAGACTTGCTTGGTTTGACAGGCAGTCCCCATCTTCTTCAGGCTCCCTGGGCCAGCACTTAAAGTCACTCTGCATCCCCTCAGAAGGAAGGAAGGAACACCTCCCAGTCCTTGTGACAGCAGCGGGAGGTCAGATGTGGCTGTTGGGCAAACAAATTTAGACCCTGCAGGGGATTAAAAAAAAAAGTTCCTTTTCCACCTTGTACATTTTTCATAGCTGCTGAGGACAATCCTTTGGGGAGAGATCTGCTCGCTGGAGCAAGACTTCTCCAACGAGCTGTACAGGTCCCTTCACGAGGAGCCAAGAACATGGCATTAGCATTCTGCTGTTCTGTCGTTTGTTATCTCTTGACTAGGCTTGGAGCTATTCTTTTAATTGCTTCAGCTTTTCCCTCTCCCCCGCCCCCCNACGAGCTCTTTTCTCTGGCGGCAGACGCTAGGAAAGGTAGGAGCGTGCATGTAGGATGAGGAACAGAAGTGGTATCTCTCCTCAGAAGCCCTTCACAGCTTCCCCAGGCTGTCACTTTTGCCAGGGGCTTGTGACAGACAGAGAACTGCAGGGGATGAGGCTCTCCAGCCTGCACCGTGTTCAGCAGTGTGCCACCTCCTGCCCTCCCTGGCACTCACCT
This sequence comes from Psilopogon haemacephalus, assembly GCA_013396835.1. Taxonomy (NCBI): domain Eukaryota; kingdom Metazoa; phylum Chordata; class Aves; order Piciformes; family Megalaimidae; genus Psilopogon; species Psilopogon haemacephalus. The sequence continues at coordinate 1,834,664 of VWZI01017904.1, forward strand.
CGGGGTAGGGGGGCTGAGCCAGGGGGATGGTGATGGGGGATGGATGGGAAAATTGATCGTGTACCATTGGATGCTGAGCAACAATCTTCTTGGAAACATGGAGCTACTTTCCTTCCCAGCCCCCTTAGCTGCTCAGATACCAGAGAGAATTACTTGGGGGTCACTGTGGGGTGCAGGAATGTAGGAGGCTCAGTCCTGGCAACTACCTGTGTTCAGCCCCAGAGCTAGGGGAGGTACAGCTGTGCAGGGCCACCCTTGAAGCAGGTAATGATGCTGATGAGCTTCTCTGCCTGCACTAATTAGTCCCACTGTGAAGTGGAGCATGTTAGCCTGGAGAGCACCAGATTGGCACAGCCCTGCTGCTTCCAGCCGTGGCTCCAGCTCCAGCCTTTTGAGAGACCTGCAGTGCCAGTGTGGGCAGGGTGGGAGCTCTGGGATTTTGCAGGGGGGTGGGGCAGAGCTGGCCCTGTGCAGGATGTTTAAATGGCTGCAATCCCAAGCAGAGCTGCTCACAAGGGTGAAGGGAAGCTGCCTGAGATGAGTCCCAGCCCTGGTCTGGCATGATGGGACAGCTGCTCCTCAGGGTCCAGCTCCAAGCACCACTTATCTAAGGCTGAGGGAAGCAGAGCAAACAGGGAGAGATGAGTCTCTGTGTCACTGGCTGCTCACTGTGCAGGAGAAGCTGTTGATTGTGTTAGTGCTAATGAGGGATAGGAAGCAAACTGTCTCCTTAGGCTGATGGAGCCTTCCACTGCTTATCAATATCTGCAGGGCTGGGGGACAAGAGGATGGGATCAGCTACTTTTCAGCAGTGTTCAGTGATATCACACAGGGCAGCAGGCACAAACTGGAACACAGGAAGTTCTGTCTGAACAGGAGGAAAACATTCTTTGCTGGGAGGGTGATGGAGCCCTGGAGCACACTGCCCAGAGAGGTTGTGGAGCCTCCTTCTCTGGAGAGATTTCAAGCCTGCCTGGACATTGTGATCCTGGGTAACCTCCTGTGGATGACTCTGCTTTAGCAGAAGGATTGAACTAGATGATCTCCAGCACTTCCTTCCAACTCCTGCCATTCTGAGTTTCTGTGGTGGAGTCTATGTGGGCTCTAGATGATGCTGCCCATGATTTTCTCCAGACTCCTGCAGTCCAGCCCTCTGGAAGTTGAACAGATAGATTCTTCCACTTCCTGGGCAAGAAACAATGATGATTAAGTACTTCCCCCTCCCACCCCATTTTTCCTCCCTTTCCCTAATCTTGGCTATTTGCATTGCAAACCTGATAGGGTGAGGTGCCAGCTCCCTCTGAGAGCTGAAGCCCACGCAGTGGGAAATGGATGTGCCCATTGAAACCATCTCCATTTCTTTGAACGTTGAATGTTCTCAATTAGCTCTCCAGGAAACAAACAGTGGATGGTATAATCAGCTGAGATGGTGATTAAATGGTTCAAGAGATAGCTCTTGTCCCTTCTGAAAGGGACAAAATGATTGCACAGAAATTATATGTCTAGCTTTAATTCCTGGCTCTGGAGAGCGTGGGCATTTGGGGGGCTTTGTTCTGTCTGTTGCTGTGGAAGATGCTTTGTGAGTCCTGGCTTAATCTTCTCTGTGCTGATACATTTCTTAAGCTATCCTCTGCTCCACTTTTCATTTAAGTGAAGAAATGCTTGGTGCCAAAGCTGCTGTGTGCTGCTAGAGCTGCAAAACATCTCAGGCTCAACAAAGGCAAGGGCCTTAAAAGCAAGTCCCGCCCTGGGAAGGTCATCGGCAGAAACACAAAGCCAGAAAAAAACAGCACAGAAACTTGTTTGAAGGAACATTTGAGAACATTTTTCTATTTCTAATCGTGTTTCCCAGGTGTTTTCCCGGGCAGCCTCTTGGCAGGCTCCCTGGAGGGGGCTTGTTTAATACTGGCAGCAAGGCAGATTGGAACTAGGTGTTTGCTGAGGATGACAAAGACCAGTGGGGACAGGGAGGGCAGAAAGGAGAAGTATCACACTGGAGGATTTTCTAGCTGGAACGAGGCTTACCTCTTTTTCCTTCAGGTTGTGCAAGGCCATTCTGCATCCTCAATACCAATCCAGGCTGGGAAATGAAGGCTCTGTAGAGAAGGACTTGAGGGGTGCTGGTGGATGAAAAGCTGCATATGAGCTGGCACCATGCACTGGCAGCCCGGACCCAGCTGTGTCCTGGGCTGATCCCCAGCAGTGTAGGCAGTAGGTGGAGGGAGCAGATTCTGCCCCTCTGCTGTCCTCTCCTCAGACCCCACCTGCAATGCTGGGGCCAACTCTGGACCCTCAGAGCAGGAGAGACAAGGACCTATTGGAGCATGATCAGAGAATGTCCACAGCAATGCTGGGAGGGCTGGAAGCCCTCTGCTGTGAGGCCAGGCTGAGAAAGTTGGGGTTGTTCAGCCTGGAAAAGAGAAGGCTCCAGGGAGAGTTTCTTGCATCATTTTGGTACCTTAAAGGGCCTCCAAGAAAGCTGGGGACAAATATTTTACCAGGGCTTGTTGCAACAGGATGAGGTATGATGGGTAAACCGAAAGAGGGGAATGCAGACTGGAGAGGAGAAGGAAATGTTTGACACTGAGGGCTGCAAAGCACTGGCCCAAGTTGCCCAGGGAGATGATGGCTGCCCCATCCCTGGAACCAACGCAGGTCATGTTGTTTGGGGCTCTGAGTAGCCTGCTCTAGCTGTAGATGTCTTTGCTGACTGCAAGGGGTTTGGACCAGGTGACCTTTAAAGATCCCTTTCGACCCAAACCAGTCTGTGTGATTCTACTACCAGAGATTTTCTTTTCCAGGCAGTGAAATGATACACTAAGATCTTGCACAAAGCCCATTAAAGTGACTAAGATTTTCAGTTGTAATCAGCCACTTGTGTTTGAGTCATGCAGGCACTCAAAGAGACTGCAGCATTTTGGTTCATTTCCAGTCTTACAAACTAATCTGTGTGTGGGTTTTCTTGTTGATTTTTTTTTTCTTTCTTTCTTTTTTTTCTTTCTTTCTTTCTTTTTTTTCTTTCTTTCTTTCTGGGCATTGGACACCACCATCCAGCAGCTGTCGTGCCCAGCTGCTGCTTAGGTGAGCAGAACAAGCTTGGCCTGACTTGGGACTGCATTGGGGAGAGCTTCTATTTTTTTTTTCAGTGGCAGGAGAAAAGAATGCATGAGAAACAAAGGGGTGTGGGAGAACACAGGCAACAGAGTACAGGCATTTCTCACTTTACTCTTTGCCTAGTTCCCTGCCTGTGGTGTGTCACACAGCCAAACCTGCACATTTGTTGTTCTAATTTCTTCCTCTCCTGCACATGACTGGGGTGATAACCAAGACACCTGCAAAAGAAAAAAATCTAAAAGGAGGAGGAAGCTTCTTTGATTTCAGCTCATGCCTTCAACATCTTACCATTTGCTTCTGGTAGTGAGCAAATCATTTACCTGAGTGCTGAATGAGTTATTCTCTGTCTCTCTAGGAGTTTGGGAGTGCAGAGACTACAAACAGAAATTGGAGTAGTTTGGTCTATCCAGGAAATGGGCAAAATATTAAGTGGTCCTTTCATCCAAAAAAAAAAA
>VWZI01017904.1:1838267-1869535 GCA_013396835.1 Psilopogon haemacephalus
AAAAAAAAAAAAAAAAAAGGCCATTTCGGAGCAATTCATACTGTTGGCAGTTTGTGAAAAAAAAAAACAAACCCAAAACCCCCAAAACCTGAGAGAATCTCCACCACCCACTCAAAAAAAAAAAGAAAAAGAAAAAGAAAAAGAAAAAGAAAAGGAAAAGAAAAAAAAAAGGAAGGAGTATTTGATGTAAAGGTTTGCTTTGAAAATGGAACTAAAAAGGAAGAACAAGGGGTTAAAAACATGCATAAATGACTGGTTCAAGAAGCAGAGGGAAGTTTGTTTCTCTGAAAAAACACCTGAAGTATATCTGTGCTGCAAGCTATGGAGAGTTGTCAACGTCCTTAACCTGTCCTGTGAGGGTGAAAAATCGAAGCCTCCCTTGGCTCTCTTGCCCAGGGAGGGCCAGGACAGCAGGACTCCATCACAACAAGGCAAGGGCATTCAAGCCAGTAGATACAAATCACAGAACGAGGAGAGACTGAGGGAGTTGGGGCTGTTCAGTGTGGAGAGGAGAAGGCTCCAAGGTGATCTTATTGTGGCCTTGCAGTAGGTTAAGGGGGCTACAAGAAAGCTGGGGAGGGACTCTTTAGCCTGTCAGGTAGTGATAGGACTGGGGGGAATAGAACAAAGCTAGAAATTAGTAGATTCAGACTGGATGTTAGGAAGAAGTTGTTCAGGATGAGGGTGGTGAGAGCCTGGAACAGGTTGTCCTTGCCCATGGCAGGGGGTTGGAACCAGATGATCCTGGTGGTCCTTTCCAACCCCAACTGATTCTATGAATCAATCACTTTGGAAGGGACTCTTGAAGGTCATCTTGTCCAAACCCCCTGCAGTCAGCAGGGACATCTCCAACTAGATCAGGTTGCTCAGAGCCCCACAAAGTTTAGCCTTGAATGTCTCCGCAGATGGAGCCTCCACCATATCTCCGGCCAATCTGTTCCAGTACTTCCCTACCCTCATTGTAAAGAACTTCCTTCTAATGTCAAACCTAAATCTAACCTGCTCTGAGTTCACACCATTGCCTCGCATCCTATTGCTCCAAGCTCTGCAGTGACAGGACAAGGGGCAATGGCTTCAAACTACAGAAGAGCAGATTTAGATTGGATGGTAGGAACAGGCTCTTTACTATGAGGGTGGTGGAACACTGAAATGGGTTGCCCTGGGAGGTGATTGAGGCCTCATTCCTACATATATACATATAAGGTGAGGCTTGATGGGGGGATCTGGGCAACCTCATATAGTTGATGATGCCCCTGCTGACTGCAGAGGTGGTTGGGCTAGCTGACCTTTGGAGATCCCTTCCAACCCAGACCATTCTGTGATTCTGGCGAGCCTCACTGATGCTCAGCTCAGCTCATCAGCAGTACCTGGTCCCCAGCTGCAGAACTCTGTGCCGAAACAAGACAGTCTAGCAGCAGCTGACAGCCAGAGAGGCCACATTGCAGTTGCTGATGAATGAACAAGAAAATAGGTGGTCCTCCACAGGTGCCAGCTTATTGCCCCAGCCCTTTTCTCACAGTGACATTTATTTCTAACCAGCAGGAGCTCAGGGTGTGTTTTGCAGCAGCACCCAGATTATTTGTTTCATTTTCATCCATATTCAGTCGCTGCTCCTGGTGCCCTTGATGATTAGAGCTGGGTGTTTTGTTCTGTCAAATCCTTCACTGCATGGAAATCATTTAGGTTGTTTTGAACCTCCTGATGAAATAAACCATCTGTTCTGCATCAGGGATGGTTTGCAGCTTGGGACTTTCAGAGGAGGTAGGGTCTTCACCATGCTATTTCTGAGCTGTACCTGGAGCTGGAGGTAGGAAATGAGGTTGCATGGAGGCTTGCAGGGAGGGCAGGCTGGAGCCTGGTAGGATCTGGTGCTTTGTAACTGTGACTGTAGAATAAATCAGTCTGCCAAGGGAGAAAGGGGCTGAACTGGCCTTGAAATATAGCAGCAAGTGGGAGTCTTTAAAAATGAGAAGTTAGGCAAATGATGTGTTATGTTGTAATGGTCTCCATCTTTGTGGCACATATTGATTCCCTGAGAGCTGTGCCACAGGAAGAAAGGTGTACAAATGAGGAGGTTTTAATCATCCCTGCCCAGACAAAGTGCCCATGATGGCTGTTAGCAGGAGCTACTTCCAAGCAAAGCCCAAGCGTGCCCTAGTGGGGCTTGCACACCTGCCCTGTGCACAGAAACAAGGGAGCTGGTCCATAGGGTCACTCATGGGAGCTGCTGAGCCTGAGCTATCAGTGGGGAGGAGTTTTCTCTTTCCAAACTCAGGAAAAGTCCCAGGAAAAGCCTTTCTTCAAGGACCATGATGAGTATGAAACTGTGGTGGAGAACATCAGCAGCCAAGATGAGATCACAGCTGGCTGCTGTGTCCATACCTCAGCTTTGATGATTTTGGCCTTTAGAGATTCTCTTTCACAAGTTTAGTAGCCTCTTTGCATCATTTTAATGAGGTTTATTACTGCTACAATGACATGAGGAAAAATTTCTTCCCCAAAAGTGTTGTCAGGCCCTGGAACAGATTGCCCAGGGCAGTGGTGGAGTCCACGTTCCTGGATGGATTGAAAAGCTGTGCAGGTGTGGTGCTGATGGACAATGGTTTGGTGGTGACCTGGTGGTGCTGGGTTGGTGGTTGGACTTGGTGATTCGAAAGGTCTCCTCCAGCTGAAACAGTTGTTCAGTTCCCTGATCCATTTCTGTAGGTGGAACTCCCTGAGGATTTCCTGAGGGGAATGAGGAGTTCCTGCTGGTGAGCAAATACCCTCAGCCTATTTCTGCAGGGCAGGTGTTCCTGAACCCTTGAAGCCTGCCACAAAACAGAGTTTATTTCGTACAGGAAGCAGGGACATTTGGCAGGAGATAAAGACCATCCTTTAAAGTTAGATCCAGGTGGGCTCCAGAGGCCTGGCTGCCAGCTTGCCATGGCTAGAGAAATTAAAGCCAAAGCTGACCTGTGTTATGGGTATCCTACATGTGCCTGTGTCCCCAGAAGCTGTAGCTGGCTGGATGCCCTTCTGCTGTGGCCTTGGCACATGGTTTATGCTGTTTCTTTGCATGTGGCACCTCGGATTTTGGAAGTCCTTTTTTTGCTTTGCACCATTTTGAGGTTTTGCTTTTGTTTTTAAGAGAGTGGGTAGGTGAAGGAGGTTTTAGGCTTCTGCAGAAGAATACAACAATGGGTTCGTAAGAGTTGCTTGGTCCTTTAAAATTAGAGATACTCAGCTCCTGGCTGGCATCCAGTGTTTGATATTTCTCTTGCTCTGCCTGGAATCGTTCCTCTCACTCTGGGTTTGTGTGAAAATGTTTCTTTGAGCTCCATAACTAATGATCAAGAGTGACCATCTGCGGCCCCTTAGTAGGCATCTGGATGTACATCTCTGAGGCGCAGAGATAACACACTGCTGTTGCTGCTGGGACTGGAAGCTCTGTCATCAGATATAATGACACTTTCCAGCTGCACATGCTGGTTTTTAGTCTTTCCTAAATGAAAATGAGTTTTGCAGGTGTCTAACGCTAGAGGATAATTTGTTTCCATGCTCATTTGAAGCCTTGGAGCAAAGCTGAAGTGATGAATAGAAGATGGAAATAAAAGTAGAACATGATTTGAGACAGAACTCCCATTTTCAGTGCTGGTGAAGCAAGTGAGCAGCGTGGCTGCTGATGCAAACCTTTCATCTGCCCAAGAAAAAGGGCTATTATCTTCAGCTGAAGCTGATCAGGTGTTGAGTGGTGTTTGAGTTGCACATCCAGGCAGCTATTTGCATGAGAAATGCGCTGCGAAGATGAGACTTTGATGTATTTGCAGCTTCCTAAATCCCATTATGCTTTTGATTGCATCTCCTGTTGGGAGGGTCTGGGACACCTTGGCTGAGCTGGAACACAAGAAGGGAATTTTCTGCTCTGCTCTCCCCACGTTATCTTCCCCACTCTGTGATAACTTTTCTGCTCCTCTCCCTGATTGAAGAGAAGCCTGGAGAAAAACGTTAATGACAGCATGTCAGAGGACTGCCTTAGGAAGGGAGGATGCCAGGAAACAGAGGGAGAAGTTCTAGACCATAGACTTTTTTTTCCCTTTTTCCCAATAGAAACGATTCTGTGCTTCTGTGAGTCTTAAAAGCCAGATCTTGAATATTTGAATCATAAAAAATCCTGCTGGTGGGGTGGTTAGTCCCTAGTACATCAAACAACCAGAGCAGCTGCTAAATGGGTTTGTAGCTGGGTATTGCACATCCCTTGCTGTGCAGTGCCCGTGTCAGGCCATAAAGCCCCTTTAGCCATGATGAGGACATGGCTATGTGGCAGTGATCTTCCCAACAGGCACTCTTCTGAGGGATAGTAGCACCCCAAAAAACTCCTTGGGCTGTGCTCATTCACCTGCTGGTTTCTCCTTACAAATTTCCAGCTGAGCAGAATATTTTTTTTTAAATTATTATTAAGTGTGCTTACGACTTCAGTACTTTCTTTAATTGGGCTTACTCGTAATGCAAGATGGCTTAAAATTAAAACCAGCTTCTCAGCCACCTTAACATTCAAGCACAATTAAGTTAAATAATGGGATGTGAGGAAATAACACACACACACACACACACCTTTGGCAGCAGCAGCTACAATGCAAACCCACCTGGACTACAAGAATAGATTTTTTTTTGTCACTAATGTCCCTGAGCTGCAAACCCAGAACCACTTCAGGAGGAGTGTTTGTAAACACTCATTGGAAAAGGTTATTTAAGCAATTTGTGGATGATGCTGATGTGAAACCTAGCTGTGTGCATGTGCCTGAGAATATGGGTGGACTTCCCAGGCTCTGTGCTGGATCAGTCAGACCTTGGCTAGGCATGGGGCTGTGCTGGAAATGTATTTTCTGGGGTGTCCTACTTGAATTTTCTCAGCCAGTGGATCTTTCTCAGACATCAGGTACCCCAAAGGGGGTGTGATTTGGTAATGTGCTTTCACAGCCTCAGGCAGGTCGGGTGGAACCTGTTCAGCAGCCTGCATCTCATGGGGTTGGGATGTTCCTGTTTGCCCCCAGCACCCAGCAGGTCCAACAGCTTGGGAGTGGCAGTAAAGTGGTCCCCAGTGCCATCAACTGAGGCTTTGCTTTTGGGGAGGATGGCACTGTGGATTTAGGGCATTTCCTCTCCAGGCATCCTCTCCAGTGCATGCAGCTAAAGGGTAAGGGGACAAGAGCATGGGGCCAGACCCTCTCCAGTGTTACCCAGCAACAAAACAGCAATGGGCACAAACTAGAACCCCGCAGGTTCCACTTGGATGGAAGGAAAACATGCCATGTGGGGATGCTGGAGTCCTGGAGCAGGCTGCCCAGAGAGGTTACGGAGTCTCCTCTGGAGAGATTCTGAACCCACCTGGAGATTTTGATCCTGGGCAACCTGCTGTGGATGCCCCTGCTTTAACAGGGGGATGGACTAGATGGTTTCCATAGGTCCCTTCCAACCCACCCCATGCTGGCATTCTGCGGTATCTCTTTCACAATGAGTAAAAGCTGCAGGTCATGGAGCTAGGGAAAACCCCAGGTGCTGTGGACTGAGAGCATATTTGCTGGTCAGGACATGGGCAAGTGGTCAGGGAGATTTGGGATCCAGGGCAGGGCTGCAGGAGGATGCTGCTAATGAAAGCAGTATTGAAAACATTTCTTTATGTAATCTGCTTATGTTGACAGGTCAGCCAGAGCAGCAATGAGTTTAGTTAAAGAAATAGCTTCCCAGAGCATAAATGGATTGATGAAGTATAATTCTATTAAGAGATCATTCCAGTGCTTGAATGGCTCTAATGATTGTGTGGGAATCTGAGGCACAAAGAGCTTAGCAGCATTCTTTATTTCCTGAGTGAGATGCTGTTATATAAACTAAATGTTTGTGTATTGAGAAGTATAAGCAGTAAAACTGTGCAGCTCTGCCCAGAGGGAGTCTTGAGTGGGAACTGTGCGTGGCCTCAGGGAGGCATTGTTGGGGCAGAATGGGGAGAATTTGGTCCATCTAAGAAAGCAAATGTTAATTTTTGTTCTGAGCAAATGAGAACAAACAGAGGGACAGGCTGGGAGAGTTGGGGGCTCTTCAGCCTGGAGAAGGCTCCAAGGAGACCTTAGAGCAACCTTCCAGTGCCCAAAGAGTGCTACAGCTAAGGTGGGGAGGGACTTCTTATGAGGGCTTGTAGGGACATGATATGGGGCAAAGGCTTTCAGCTGGAAGAGGGGAGACTGAGACTGGAGATTAGGAAGAAATTTTTGGCAGTGAGACACTGGAACAGGTTGCCCAGGTTGTCCTGGATACTCTAGAGGTGTTCAAGTCCAGGTCTCTGCCCACAGCAGGTGGGTTGGAACTTGATCTTTAAGGTCCCTTCCAAGCCAAGCTTATTCTATGATTCTATGCAACACATTCTTGTGTCCCATTGGAGACCTCACTGGTGTGGTACCATGGTAGGTACTGGAGAGCAAAGCAGAGGAGTTACTGTGCCTGGTGTGTGGGGTCCACCCTTGGAAGAGGTGCCTCAATGTCCGTTTCCCCCTCATGGAACAGCCCAAATAATGTGTGAACCCTCCCCAGCTGGGCAGACACTGAGGGCACAGAGGTGAGTGAATGTTCTGGGTGCCACCGACTGTTGCCTGCTCTTGGCAGCTATGGACACCGAGGGGGTGGGTCACATTGCAGGTGGCTATCTGGGGTTAAGCCTAGAGAAATCCTGGCTGCATCCTTCACCTCTTCTTCATGTTAACATCTTCTTTCTCTTTCTTTTTTCCCCCCTGCTTCCTCCCTGCCTCCCTCTTGCAGCAATGTGGACACCAAGGAGCTGTGCGGTGAGTGCGGTGCTTGGGGTACAAGCGAGTGCTACAGGCATGGCTGCTTCAAAGGGTGCAGGAAACATTTCCCAGGATCAGCTGTGGAGCTCTGTGTGNCAAAACTTTCCAAATGGCCTTCAGCTTGAGGCAACAAGGAGAGGCTGAGAGCTGAGCGCGGCGCCTGCCTCCCCTGCACTCAGAAGCTGCACTTTAATTTCTGGAGATGTGATGGCCTCCAGCTCCACTCTGAAGTTCAATAAGCCAGGATCCCTCTGCAATACCCAGAACATGTTTTTCTCCTCAGGCAAAGCTTGGTGCTTCCCAGCAGGCTGCCTAAGGCAAGCACTGCCTCTGCTGCATCTCCCCCGGCTTTGCAGAAATTACAGCTGGGAAAGCAAAGCTCTGATAAGGATTTGTCCCACAGCTTGACTAGGAAAGGAACATTTCCTGCTGGGATTTCTCGAGGGGCCACGTCTCCATGGGAGGTGACTTGCACACGGGGCTCCTGCTGCTCACTTGGGTGTATTTTTCCGTGTATGCAGGTACTGGGAAATGTTTCCTGCACCCCAGCTTTTTTTTTCTGGGGAGATGGGAGGACAGGGGTGTGTGGCCTTGCAGAGTGCTCATCCATCTCTTCTCCCCTCCCATGCCAGGATGCCACTTTGGAATGTCTTTAACCATTTACTTTCATCACTTTGTCACTAATTACAGCCTTCAGAGGTCTGGCTGAGCAGCCAGAAAGGCTTTTTTGGGGCAGCCTGTGGCAGCACCAGACCATTACCTGTTATTCCCAAGACTTTTAGGAGCTGTCTGACCATTGCAGCCCATGGGTCTGCCCACACCAGCACATTGCCTAAAGTTTCTCTCCTTCCAGTCTAGACTTAAAGAATCACAGAAGGGCTTGGAAGGGACCTTTAAAAATCATCCAGTCCAACCCTCTGCAGTCAGCAGGGACATTTGCCACTAGAGGAGGTTGCTCAGAGCCCCAAATAACCTGACCTGCAGTGGCTCCAGGGGTGGAGCATCTACCACTTCTTTCTGGTCAACTTGGACCAGGCTCTCCCCGCACTCAGTGTCAAACATTTCTTCCTTCTGTTTAGCCTAAACCTCCCTCTTTCAGTTCAAACCATCACCCCTTGACCTGTCACAACAGGCCCTGCTCAAAAGTCTGTCCCCAGCTTTCTTAGAGGCACATTTATGTACTGAAAGGCCACCAGAAGCTCTCCCTGGAGCCTGCTCTTTTCCAGCCCTTCATCCCCCAGCCTGAACTGATGCCAAGGGTTTCTCCAACCAAAGGGCAGGACCTTACAGTTACCCCTGCTTGCTCCCTGACTTTCTCACTGCAGTACCCCACAGGATTTTGAGCCTTCAAGCCTGCAGCAGCTTTTTGCCTGTTTTTCCCCACTTCATCTTTTTTTGGAAGCCAAGAACCTAAGCCTTCTATCAAATTCTTTTGGTATGATGAGCTTGCTCCCATCACTCATTTCTCCTTGTGTTAGATCTCCTTGCCAGCTGCCCCAAACCCCAAAGCCCTACAAGATGGACCATCAACTTTGTCAGGAAACATCAGGGTAGTGATGTGGTTGTTTGATCACTCTGCATTCTCCATCAGCCTGATAAAATGAGAAAACCACAGTGTGATCCCACCTCACTGCCTCCTCTGAGGGAAAAGCTGCCAGCAGAGGAGGAAGATAATCCCATCACCTCACACAAGAAGCTGGAGGAAGAACTGAGCAGCATGAGAGTCTGCCTAGGTCCTTTATCCGCCCAATACCTGCCCTCAGCTGCAATTTCTTGTTTACTTTCCACTCTTCTGAGTATTAGTTTAGCTAGAAAACTTCATTTTGGCTAAATGGAAGCTATGGTCTCTCTCTCTTGAAATGAGTTGTGTGTTGTAAGATGCTGGGAGCATCTTAAAAGAGATTTCTTGAGCCCTGCAGCTCATGTAAGAAATTTGATATGGCTTAATCCATATCAGGTAGCATCTTAGAAACTTCTGGCTGCATCTCAATTGAATTAAACATGGTTGTGTAGCTCCTCACCCCCAAAGGAGCTCCCAGACGTAGCTGGGAACAATCAGTATACCCAGCAAAGGTGAGCACAGCTGCCTTTCAGTTTAAATGAAGCACAGACATTGCATGCAGTGCTACGAGCTGTCCAGAGGACTGAGATGAGCTCAACAAACAGGAGATGCACATCGACCCAGCAAGGAGGACCAGCATGATGGGTGATGGCCTTGCTGGGCAGAGGTGCCTGGGGTGCACCTCCCACACCACTGCTGGGTCATGCTGATGCTCATCTGCTGAGCACTGATCCCATTGCTCCCTGCAAACGTGTAGCAGCCATGAGCAAGAATCAATTAGGGCAGCAAGAGCTGATCTCAGATGCTCCCATGCACAGACAGGGCTAAGCCAGGAGAACTGATTACTTCGGTTAAGTCGATGCCATTCCCCTCCCTGGTGCTTCTTGGTCAGTCTTGAGGTCTGTGCTTTGCCCACCGCAGCTCCTTTCCCCAGCTTTTTATTTCAGGACTCCCAGAAAGCCTCTACCTTCAAGATCTGCTCAGTTTTTCCTTGCCAAGGAGAGTAATGACACAAACAAACAGGCTGTGGTGAGAATAAGCTGTCTGGCTTAGTGCGGAGCGGCACACAGCTGCTGTCAATCACGCTCTGACATTCTGCTTTCCGCCAAAATCTTCTTCCCCTTGGACGTGTTCCTGGGCTGGAAATAGCTATAGGCTCTTCTAATTAAGCCAAGAGAACCTAATTAGGGGGATTGTTTCCTGGAGTTGATGCCTCGTTGCGTTCCACAGAGATGTCACCTCAGCGTGAAGCTCTCAGGAATGGCACTGGTGGCTTGCAAGGAGCAGCTCTGTGTCAGTCACCCAGAAAAGGCATCCAGGCTGCAGCCCCACTGCATGTCTCACCATTACGCTTCTTGAGAGCACCCTGGGCAGAGGGACTTGGGGGTGCTGGTGGGTGAGAAGCTCAACAGGAGCCAGCAGTGTGCACTGGCAGCCCAGAGAGCCAACCGGACCCTGGGCTGCATCCAGAGTGGGTAGATGTTGGCAATAGGAGGGAGAGAGCCAAGCTATGGTCAAATGCAGAAATGGGGATGGAAATAAAGCTCCTGCTAAGTTATTTTCAGTGAGAGCCACTGTGCCTTGCAGCTCTATTTTACAGTGGTCCCAGACTTCACAGGAGTTGCATCATTTCCCAGCCCTGCAGGACAAGAGGTGACTTTGGTTCAGGATAGACCTGAAAACACCCACTCAGGTTTCACTTTCCCCCAACAAACAGACTTTGCTCTGTCACACAGCCTTGAAGTCTTGAGTTACAGCAACGATTCCCATCTTAATTTTCCCAGACTATTTTGCTGACCACATGGGAGACTATGAAGACGTCTTGGCCTCGCTGGAGACCCTGAACCTCTCCATCCTGAAGGCGATGGACTACACCAAACGGGTGAGTCCTCCTTGTGCTCTGTGGGCTTGGAGCAAACAGGGCAAGAATCACCTTAACTGAGTGTCTGCACCTGAAGGTCTTCACCCCACTCAGCAGCGTTGTCTCCTCCTTGTGCTTTTGGATTTGTGTGGTAAGTGGATGACAGCAGCAAGATGACGACAGAGAATTCTTTTTGTAGTAGAGGCAGATGAATCTTGGAAATCTTGGCCAGGTAGTGAACCATTGTGCCTATGTCATGGGCAGTGGGTGGTGGCATGGAGGCTTTGTGGCAAAGGACCATACAGTCATAGAATGGTTTAGGTTGGAAGGGACCTCAAAGCTCATCCAGTTCCAAAACCGTGTCATAAGCAGGGACACCTCTAACCAGAAGAAGCTGCTCAAAGCCTCATCCAGCCTGGCCTTGGACACCTCCAGGGAGAAAGCATCCACAGCATCCCTGGGCAACCTGTGCCAGTGTCTCACCACCCTCACTGGAAAGAACTTCCTTCTAACATCTAATCTAAATCTCCCCTTTACCAGTGTAAACCCATTACTCCTTGTCCTGTCATTACAAGACCTTGTAAATACCTTCTCAGCATCTGTCCTGAGTCTGGCAGATGGTCTTGGCTGTGCCATGAACTGCCTGAAGCGTGGAGGTGCTTCAGCTGTCTTCAGACAAGGTGGTCTGTGAGTCTCTCAGATGGGATTTTGAACACAGTGGCATGACAAGAGAAGAGTGGTTTTCCTCTTCCCTGGTGAGCAGTGATGTGGTGCACTGACAACCAAGCCAAGAAGGGAGATTTTGCTTTTTCCAACTACCTTTAAGTGCTTCCCAGTTTGGCTCCAAGCCCTCCTCTGACTAACAAAAATCTCCCTTCCATTTGTCTTTGAAGCTAGAGGGGAAACTCAAATGACTCCACATGAAAATGTGGTGATGATAAGAAGTCCAGTTCTGTGTCCAGTTCTGGTCCCCTCAATTCAAGAGAGACGTTGAGGTACTGGAAGGTGTCCAGAGAAGGATGATGAGGCTGGTGAGTGGCCTGGAGCACAGCCCTGTGAGGAGAGGCTGAGGGAGCTGGGGTTGTCTAGCCTGGAGAAGAGGAGGCTTAGGGCAAACCTCGTTGCTGTCTACAGCTACCTGCAGGGAGGTTGTAGCCAGGTGGGGTTGGGCTATGGTCCCAGACAACCAGCAACAGAACAAGGGGACACAGCCTCAAGTTGTGCCAAGGGAGGTTCAGGTTAGGAGGAAGTCGTTGGCAGAGAGAGTGATTGGCATTGGAATGGGCTGCCCAGGGAGGTGGTGGAGTCCCCATCCCTGGAGGTGTTCAAGAAAAGCCTGGATGGGGGCACTTAGTGCCATTGGCTAGGGCTGGGTGCTAGGTTGGACTGGATGAGCTTGGAGGTCTCTTCCAACCTGGCTTGTTCTATTCTATTTTTAGTAGTTAGAATGGAAAACAACAAATTCCTTTTCCTCTGGCTGGAAAACAAAGAGCCTCATTTCCTTGCTTGCTCTAAATCCACCCTCTTTGAATGTTTTTGAGAAGGGCAGCAAGGAACATGAAGCTACACACTTCACATGTCGGTGTCTGGCTGTAATAAACTAAAGGAAGAAGTCTTTGGCCAAGCACTGCCTGAACTGGCTGTGAATTTTTTACCAACTTTATGAGAGGGTAAAAAGGGGAAAAAAAAAAAAAAAACAACAGGACAACAGTAATAGTTTCTTTTTGTCTAATTAAGTCTCTGAGTCTGTGCAGCCCTCACTTATATTCATTATTAGCTTTTTTTTTTCTTTTCTGGCAGTCAGGTTTGCCCACTATGGGTTTTAAATACATGGTAGTAGGTAACTCAGAAATTCACTTCCAGCTTGCTATTTGTGATGCCTTCCACTCCTGCCTTTTGAATGGGAGAGGAATACACATATGACTAATTCCTCCCAGCATTTTGCAGGAGGAAAGTGACTTATTCCCTGGTTATAAATGAGACATCTCAGCATGTGAGTGTCACCTGGCATGGAAATCTGCAGCAGAAGCAGGATGCTTATTCATAATTCCAATCCATAAGGCTGGGATGATAAGAAAAGCATCTTCCTCCCTCCTTGGTTCAGCAACTTGTGGCAGGATTCATCTGCCTTGATTGTAAAGGGTAAAGATTATTTAGCTAAACTTGAGCTGGTCACCTCCATCGTGATCTTGTGGAGATCCAAAGTGCTGGAGGTGTCTTCATAATGTGGCACTGAAGGATCCCAGCACTCTTCATCTCAAATGCAGACCTGTCCAGACGGCTAAGGCCAGAGCGGGGACTGCAACCCCAGCACCCCCTTCAGCTTATCAGCCCTTGGGGGTGTGTTGCTCTTCCCTGCCCGTCAGACTTTTGGCCTGTGAGCAAACAGAGCAGGAGAGGAGCTGACAGAGAAGCATCTCATGAAGAACGTTGCTCCCTGCTGTGATTTTGTGAACAAAATGGTACAAACCTCATCAATGAATTATTCAAGCACAGGTGCTTTGTTCAAGTAAAGAACAGAAGAGAGAGGGGGAGACAAAAAGAACCAACCCAAAACCCAAACCCAAAAATAAGCTGTTGTAGGTGGTGGAGAAAATCATCTCCAGTGTTCAGCTAGGACAGACTTACAGGCAGCTTCAGAAGCTTTTCCCCAGTGCAAGCCATTAGTGGTCTCTTTTGAGACCACCACCCCAAACCCAAACCCCACCACCAACCTAAAATTTAATAGTAAAATAATAATTTTTAAAATTAATTTTAAAATTATTTCTTTACTAGACTTTCTGGTTTCAGTGTCAGGACTACTAAAACAGAGTGTCAGAAGGCAGCTTCTCACAACCCAAGCAGATAAACTGAGCTGGCTGAGGTCTTCTCACCAGTTTCCAGATGATGGATGTTGCCATGTCAGATTCAGCCAGGGGGATGTCACAGGAGTGTTTTATTTCCCCTGGGACCACACCTGCAGGAGAGGGCTTCAGCCCCAGGGCTGCATAAGGCAGTCTGAGCTCCCACTTGTCTGTCAGGTCCCCCCATGCAGCTCTCCTGCTGCATCACACAGTGTGGGGCTGCAGCCAAGGGCCCTGAGCTGCTGTCATGATGGGCAGGAGACATGAACATGGAAATGTATTTTTAGAAACCTCATCTCAGGACAACAAGTGCCAAAGCTGCAGGTTTTGGTAGGAGCCATCAAATGTGCCTTTTTGCCCCACCCCTGTGCCTTAGCCTCTTGCTGCCTCTGGGGCTGGGTTCTGCAAAGGGCTTGGTGCTGGTGCTGAGCGCTGGCTTGTGAGCAAACAGCTTTGCTTGTGAGATGCTCCTGCTCCTCTGCATTAAAACAAGGCTTTCATCAGATGGAGGAAACTATTCTCCATTCCCTCCCTCTCCTTCCAAAACCAGTACAAACAATAGCTCAAGTCTAACCTTCTTCTGAGCTGGCTTTGTGACCAGAGGTGCCTGCTGATGAGAGGGGCTGGCGAGCCTGTGGTATTTAATTGCTGTTTGTATTTCTCACCTCAAAAGACAACTGATTATTTCTTGCTCATAAGAAAAAAAAAAAAAGGAAAAGAAAGAGAGAGAGAGCAGCAATTATCTCGTGCTGGAGGAGCTCATAAAGTACCAGCAGTAATTAGATTCAACAGTGGAAGGTCTCACACAGCAAAACAAAATCTGTCATTGGAATTCTTTTCCAATACAGAGATGTCCATAGCACATTGCAGTGATGCTGGGAAAGGCAAAGTTACACTGGAGGGAGAGGAAATGAACTCTCAGGAGATTAAAGAAAAAAAAAAAGCTGTGGATGGGAGATGTTTTTATAGAATTCTCATTTAGTGTCTCACAGTGCAGTCTGCAAATACCAAGCCCAACGTGACCGGCAAGGATGTGGTTTGTGTGTGTGATGTCTAAGGGTGGGGCACGGTGGGAGCTGGCAGAACACAGCCAGGTGGGTGCTGTCCCTGCTATTCAGTTACTGACCCCACTCCCATGGGTCTCCTACTGTGGGACAGTGCCCAGGCAATGTCACCACCATCCCTGCCAGCCTCAAGGAGTGATGGGGTTGGAGGAGTACTGCATCCAGTTTTGGAGCCCCTATTAAAAGAGGGATGTGAACATGCCACGAGGATGCTCAGAGGGCTGCAGCACCTCTGTTGTGAGCACAGACTGAGAGTTGGGGCTGTGCAGGGTGGAGAGGAGAAGGCTCCAAGATGACCTTATTGTGGCCTTCCAGTATCTGAAGGGGACCTACAAAAAATCTGGGGAAGGACTTTTTAGGATGTGAGGCAATGATAGGTCTTGGGGGAATGGAGCAAAGATGGAGGTGGGGAGATTCAGACTGGAAGTGAGGAGAAAGTGCTTCAGCATGAGAGTGGTGAGACCCTGGAATGGGTTACCTATGGAAGTGGTGGAAAGCCCCATCCCTGGAGGTGTTTGCAGCCAGGCTGGCAGAGGCTGTGGGCAGCCTGATCTAGGGTAGGGTGTCCCTGCCCATGGAAGGAGGGGTGGAACTAGATGATTCTCATGGTCCCTTCCAATCCTGACTAATTCATTCTATGATTCTAGAAGCAAGGGACAATCCCTGAGAGCCAGAGGGACAGTGCAGATGTGGTGGTTAACACTGAACAACTCTCTCACTCCAACAGCCCAGGAAATGTGCTTTAGCTTGGTTAAAAGGAAAAAAAAAAAAAAAAAAAAAAACTCTTTTTGGGGGTTTGGAAGCCAAGAGGCTTAATTCATCCCATTCCCACTGGCTTGGGGTTGTTCCTGCTCGCTCTTTTTGCCAAATAAGTGTTTTGCAGTGCTGAGGCTGGAAATAGGAGCACAGCTGACCTTTAGTGGTGAGACAAACATCAAAAAGCAGGCTGCAACGGAGGTCCAAAAATGCTGAGCGAGGAACAGCCTCAAGGACAATGCAGCTCAGAGTTTAAGGTCAAATCATTCCTCCTGGAGAGGCTCCTGTTGGTCACCAGATGGGCCTAAGAAGTGCTGGTGGCTGTTTTTGACATGTGCCCTGCCCCAGTTGGGAGAGGAGGGCTTGGAAGGCAAAACTCCCCCAAACTGGAGCTGAAATCAAAGCAACCTTCCATGCACATATTGGAACGAGATGCAGCTGATCTCTTTGGTGTTCATGGACAGGGAGCAAGGAGAAGCTGTACTGCTCTGCTTCGGTGAGTGCCAGGAATAAGGCAAACAGAGCAGGGAAGGAGGGTGCTGAAAACTGGGAGGGATTTGGGGGTGGTCTTCAGAGGTCCAAGGTGCAGCAGAAGAGATTTATGGACAAGGTCTGAGGACCTGCAGCTGGCCCTAGACCTCTGCTTGATCTTCGTATCACTTTCAATCTTAGAGGAGAGCAAAAACAGATGTGAAAGATAGTGTTTTACACTCTGCTTGCTTGCTGTCTGCTCCTCTGCCAAAATCCTTTTCACTGGATTTTTGGACCTGGAGTGGCATATCACACACCCCCCTGAGAGCCTCCTCATGTCAAAGCCCCAATGCCATACTGTGTCTTACAGACAGGCACTGTGCACCCAAACCAGCTGCAAACACATTTTCCCCTTAAGAATCAGTATTTAGATGATAGAATATCACAGAATGCATTGGTTTGGAAGTGACCCTCAAAGGTCATCTTGTCCAAAGCTCCTGCAGTGAGCTGGGATGTCTCCAACTACACCAAGCTGCTCAGGGCCCCATCGAGTTTGACCTTGAATGTCTCTAGGAATGGAGCCTCCACCACATCTCTGGGCAACCTGTTCCAGGATTTCAGCACCCTCACTGTAAGGAACTTTTTCCTAATGTCCAACCTAAATCCACACTGTTCCAGTTTCAAACCATTCCCTCTTCTCTTATCACTACAAGCCCTTCTAAACAGTTCCTGCCCAGCTTGCCTGTAGGTCCCCTTCAGATATTGAAATGAAAGGTCTCCTCTTCTGATCAACCTCAACCTCTCAACCTGTCTTCACAGCAGAGGTGCTCCAGGCCTCTGATCATCTTTGTGGCCCTCCTCTGAATCCTCTCCATCAGGTCCATGCCCCTTCCTGTGTTGAGGACTTCAGAGCTGGACACTACTGCAGGTGAGGTCTATCTGAGGAAAGGAGAAGCCTCTCCTTTGAATCCCTTTGTGATTTGCATTCGCCATCCTGTATGTAAACCACAAATGACACGCTGGACACGCTGACCTTCGCTGACAGCAGCTGCTGCTCCAGCAGCTCAGAGGGAACAGCTTTGCATACCTTGTCAGTGAGTTGGATGGCTCCTGCTTCTGTCCACCCTTCTTGTCTCTGCCTTCTGACACACTGTCAGCAGTGAACAGGAGCTGCCAGGCTCCCGGGGCTCAGCTGAAGCTCCTCTCCTCCCTGCTCACGTTGGCATGGCTGTGGGTCTCACCCAGCTTTCAGCCACCAGCCGCAGGCAGCGAAGGAGTACTTGTTGGAGCAGCTCAGTTACAGCCCTGGAGCAAGCACCATCTGCCACCAGTCTTGGATGCTAAAAATGATGGATGGGTTTATAGCAGAGTCCAGAACAGCAATATAGAGAGCTGGCATTTGCGTTCTTACCTGCCAAAATTAAGCTTGCCAAATATGAGATTGCTCTTTTTTTGTGTGTGTGTGTGTGTGTGTGTGTGTGTGAATGATGGAACCTCGAGATAAAACAGTCAGTAGAAATAATCCTTAAAAATAATCCTTTCCTCCCACCCTCCAGCCAATCCTTTATCTCATCCTTTCATTCAACTTGAGCAGGTTTTCTCCTGCTCTGGTGATACCAAGGTCTTCTGAGGCTCCTACAGCAGTGCTTTGCTGTGGTTGAAGGTTGGCCCATGCCAGGGTGTAACAGCACCGTGGTGGTAACATCTCACCCAAAGCTGCTTGGAGCTTCCAATAGACATTGTGGCTTGGCTCACAGTGAGCCATTGTGGTTATATGAACATCAGCTGAGGTCTCTTGGTGTGGACTTGAAGCCCCTGGAGAACTGCTGCTGCACAGCACATCAGTTGCTACACCTTTCCTCCTGGCTGACTTTGTACCCTCCCACACACCAGGCTCTCTTTGCAGAAGCATGCCTCAGGCTTTCTTGCTGCCTAACACAGGAGCAGCTTCTCTGCTGGTACTTCATGCTTGGCTGAACCCTGGAGGATCAAGGACACCTTTTCATCATAGAATCACAGAGCCACAGAATCATAGACTCAATCATAGTTGGAAGGGGCCACCAGGATCATCTAGTTTCAACTCCCCTGCTGTGGGCAGGGACACCCTACCCAAGAGCAGGCTGTTTAGAGCCTCATCCAGCCTGGTCTTAAACACCTCCAGGGATGGGGTTTGACCACCTCCTTGGGTAGCCTATTCCAGGCTCTCACCACTCATGGTGAACAACTTCTTCCTAACATCCAGTCTGAATCTGCCCATTTCTAGCTTTGCTCCATTCCCCCTAGTCTTATCACTACCTGATATCCTAAAGAGTCCCTCCCCAGCTTTCTTGTAGGCCCCCTAAAGATATCAAAAGGCCAAATCCTCTTCCCCCTCAGAAGTGTTTGGGGTCAGGGGATATGCCCAAATGTCCACTCTGCCTTTTCTGAGGGGCATCCTCATCTTTGCAGCACAGAGATCTGCCCTGACAGAGTGGGAGTTGGTTTAGGGCTTATTAGCATCTTTCTTGCCTATTTGTTGCTGTTGTTTTTGGTTTTTTAAACAACAAAAAAAAAAAGGTGGTTTGGGGATTTTTTTGACCCCTGACTATGAGGAGGATGTTGAAGTGCTGGAGTATGTCCAGAGAAAGACAGTGAAGCTGGTGTAGGGTCTGGAGAACAGGGCTGGTGAACAGTGGCTGAGAGAACTGGGTCTGCTTAAGTCTGGAGAAAAGGAGGCTGAGGGAAGATCTCCTCACTCGCTACAACTCCCTTAAAGGAGGCTGGGGTGAGGTGGGTGTTACTCTCTTCTCCCGAGGAACAAGCATCAGGACAAGGGGAAATGGCCTCAAAGTTGCACCAGGGGCAGTTTAGCTTGAAGGTGAGGAACAATTTCTTCCCCAGAAGTGCTGCCAAGCCCTGGAACAGGCTGCAGAAGGTGGTGGTAGAGTCTCTCTGTCCCTGGGGAGGTCGCAAAGCTGCGTAGCTGTGATGCTGACAGCCACAGCTTAGTGGTGACCTGGCAGGGCTGGCTTAGGGGTTGGACTTGATGATCCGAAAGGTCTCTTCCAACCAAGGCCAAGGTGTGAGCCTGTTGTGTGTGATGCAGTTGAGGAGGGATGGCTGGTGAATGGCTTTGGCTGAAGAGAGGAAGGAGTGGAGCTGGGGTGGTGAATCGGCAGGGCCTGAGTCATCTCCCCCCCCCGCCCGTCTACTTTGAGTGATACATTTCTGAACAATGCCAGTATCACTTTCTGTTGAGAGCATTTCTGCAGCTCCTCTCTGGGCCTTAATTTAAGAAAACATTGAGCTGCAAATTAAAGAGTGCTCCTCCAGCTCTGCTAGGAGAGAATTTGCCCCAGCTTTTCTGTCCAGGCTCTGATATTGCCACCCAGAGCAATTTCCTCCAGCTCCAGCCAGGCTGCCAGACTGCTGGGGAGCACAGCAAGGCTGGGAGGGAGATGAATCTTAAGAAGGTCTCTCTCGAAGCTTATTTTTAGACAAAGATGTTTATTCGCTGCTCTTCCGCTTGTCTGTCACTGCAAAATTTGTCTGCCTCCTCCTGCTCTCAGAAGAACATCCCTGGAGCTCCTGCTTATGCTCCTGCCCTGTCTCCAGCTCTCATGGACCTCTTGGAGGAGGAGGAGGACACAGTATTTCCTCTGCCTTCCTCCTGGTGCTACTGGGGTTAGAGAAATTATATGGTGAAGGGAGTAAGTTCCACCAGACATCAGTGCTGTGCTCTTGCCAAACAGTTGGAGAGCAGCTTTGAAGAGCCCCCCAGAAGGAAAGGCAGGGACCAAGGCACCACACAGCCAGGCTGAGCCTTCAGCAGCTTGACCATCCCACGTCCTTGCATCTGTAGGGCCTTTTAAGTAGGTCCTGTTTGGCAAACAAAATCTGTAGCTTCCTTGGGAAATGGAAATAAAACACACATTGATTTACCACCTTGTGGATTCTAAACACAGCTAATTAGGAGCTCCTTTGAAGGAAAGGCTAATTCTAGCCAGAGTGTTCAAAAGCAAGAGACCCTACTTGGTTTCCAAGACTGTTCTTTGCCTGCTAAGGATGTGGACAGGAGGTGAAAGTGCCACTGTGCCTCCTGATCCATAGGTGACCTCAGGGTTGTCCTGTGGAGCACAGGCATGGGCATGGACCCTTCATACCCACACGGTTGACATGAGAACTGATGAGATTCTATTGCAGCAAGGAGAGGTTTCTGCAGCTGAGCAGAGAGCAGGTGTGTGACAGATTGCTTGGGGAAGGTCCATGGCAGGGGACCTTCAGCACCAGACATTGAGAGGGGTCCAGTTCTGAGATAAAAGGAAGGTTTTGCAGCAAAAGGCTTCCAAAACCCCTGTGAGGCCATCGAATTTATCTTTTTTGGGGCCTGAACAGGTGTCTCATTTGCTTTTTAGAGTCCTTTTGGGAAGGCTGAGGGTCTTTCATATGTTAATGCTTTCATTTATCGGCTCGGGAAGTGTCTGCGCTCTTCAGGTTTCTTCTACTGATTATGTGCCAGGCAATCAGTTTTTGGGTCTCTGCTTTTGAAGCAAGTTAAGAGTGGAGAGGAGGGATAGGCAGGTCTGAGTGCTATTCTAACGATAAGAAAATGTCTTTTGGAAGAAAACAGGCAGTTATGAGCAACGAGTTTGAATCAGCCGCTCAGATGCTACAGTGCAACACATGCCTGGTTTATAAAGCAGGGAGTGGGTGGAAGATATCACAGCATGGTTGGAGTTGGAAGGAACCTTAAAGATCATCTAGTTCCTATCTATGGGCAGGGATACCTTCTACCAGATCAAGCTGCTCAAAGCCTCATCCAACCTGGTCTTAAACACTCCCTGGGATGAGGTGTCCACACCTTCTGCAGGCAACTTGTGCCAGTTCCTCACTACCCTCCTAGTAAAGAACTTCTTCCTAATGTCTAATCTAAATTTACCCTGCTCTAGTTTAACACCATTATCCTTATAAAAAATCCCTCTCCCTATCCTCTCTGTCACCCCAGGATGAGGTTTGACAGGAACACTTCATGGCATGGCGATGAGTTTATTATTGGGGCTTTCTGAACTGGAGGAAAGATGTGGGTAACACAGAATTGTCTTTGGTTTCTGCCTGAAAAGCCTCCTCAGCTTGGTACTGTTGCTATGTGGGTTGGAGTTAGTAAATATTGGAGAAGCTCTCAGTGTCCTCAGGCTTGGTAAATGTCAGCCAATCTGGCCAGTGTCACCGCAACCCAGCGCTGGGAGGCCTGGCTGGTCAGGCTGCAATGCTGCAAGGCAAAGGCAAGGTGTGGGGTTGTCATGGAGCAAGGGTCTCTGAGGCTGTGGGTGGCACAGGATCATTTATATTTTACATCCTGTAGACTTAAAAATCTAAATAGTGACCTTTAAAAATGTCAGCAAAGAAGCTGTGAGATGCTCAGCAGCACTGAGGAGCTCCTTTGCCAGGCATTTGATACCCACAGGAACTTGGCCATGACAGCCCAGGGTGTAGGCACCAGGTTGCCACGCCCAGTGAAGGATGCTCAGCACCTCCAAGAGCTCATCAGCACCAAAAGCCCAGCTGTGGTTTGCACATCCCAAGGATGTTTTCCATAATCCGTCCCACGATTTGGGCAGATCTGAGGGAGGACCACATGGAAATGGGATGCCAGAATTGCTGCACAGGGCAGCCTGTGTCTTGATGCCACTGTGCTTGGGAAAGGGCATCACAGACAAGACCAAAAAAAGTCTGTGACATGAAGAAAGGAGTGGGGTTTGGGGCTTGGACGTGAGCTGGCTGGCCAGAGGACACAGCACTGGGTAATATTTCCCCAACTACCCATGGCTAAGCCTGTTGTCCTTTTCTCCCTTCTCTTATTTGCCAGTGTCTCTGGCTCATGCCCCAGCTTGTTGAATGATGAAGCTTTCTGAGGCTCTCCTGAGAGCTGTCCCTTGCAGAAATCTCAAGGCCATCCAATGAGGCTCTTATGTTTCCTCCTCACTGCATATGCACACAGCCATCCATTTGCAGCAGCAGCAGACATCAAGGCCAGGATGCTGGGGATATTTTTCACCCTCTTCTGCCTCTGTGGTGACCACCATCCTCAACAAAGGCTTGCTAGCAAAACATCCTGTAGCAGGGGGACGCCTGTGATGCCAAAGTCTTTCTAGCCTTGGACTAATGGGCTAGCTGGAGACATAAGAGAAGGCTTGGAAATGTGCCCCTCCAAGAGCTTCTGGCACAGAGCAGCTTCACTGAGCAGCATATCTCCATAAATATTTCAAATTCTCAAGCAAAGCAAGGAGTAAATAACTCTTCAGGGTGGAATTAATAAGGCCAAACCTCATTAAATCTCCCTAGGACAGACTGACAAATGTTTTAATAAGATGATGGGAAGGATTCCTTTGGAGCCCATCTTCTTAATGACTTGGGTTTGTACCACTAAATAAGACATTTGCTAGAGGAGATCATGAGGGATTGCTGGAAAGCCTCTGAGAAGGCACATTTCAGACCTGGCTCCAGATAGCAAATGTTACAGCTGGGCTGGCAAATGGCCATCATTGGCTAAGCAGGGGTTAAAAGCCCACTGTTGTTTAAATGTCAGATATACTGGACTCATTGGCCTGGCAAAAGGCATCAAACCTTCATGGACAGCCCAATATTTCCCTGCATGGGTTGGTGCAGCTTCATACCCAACATTCATCCATCCACCCACCAATCCATCCATCCACCCACCCACCCATCCATCCATCCATCCATCCATTCATCCATCCATCCATCCATCCATCCATCCATCCATCCATCCACCAATCCATCCGTCCGTCCATCCACCCACCCACCCATCCATCCATCCATCCACCCATCCATCCATCCACCAATCCATCCGTCCGTCCATCCATCCATCCATCCATCCATCCACCCATCCATCCATCCATCCATCCATCCATCCATCCATCCATCCATCCATCCACCCACCCACCCAATAAATCTCCAGGTCAGGAGTTAAGCTGGTTTGAATGAGTGTGAGAATCACCTGTATAGTTTTGTGGGTTTATTACCCAGGTGTAGCTGGGTAATAAAATCCCAACACTTAGCTGTAGACTCTGGGAAGGCAGCAGAGAAGTGCAGGTAAATAGCAGCACCTTGTCCCGTCTATTTGAGGTATGGATCGGAATGGAAAAGCAGGAGTGTGCTCTTTGCGCCTCTGGAAGGGGGAAGGAGTGTGGGATAAACAGCATGGAGTGGGTGTAAAATCAGGTGATGGACTCGGAGCATCTGTGGGGGATGTGGTAGATGGTTTGGCTGATTGTCAGAGGAAAGGACAGCGCAGGGGTGCTGCAGATCTCGCTGGAGAGGGCCATTAAGCAGCGATTGCTGTGTGCGGGAGTGCTTAGAGCAGCAGTGGGGGGGTCTCAGGGCATGGGGACCCAGGTGCAGCCCTCAGCTCTGGCCAGCCCCGTGCCTGCATTCAGCTCCCACACTCAGCAGGGCGAATCTCATCCCAGAAAACTTGCGCTATTAATTCAAAACAAAACAAAACAAAAAAAGCAATCCAATCAGCCTCTTTAAGGACCCCCCCCTGCAGCTGCCTGTTCATTGGTGACAGGTCCCAGAGGAGACCACCACAAGGGCCCACGGAACAGCCCTCCCCTTCACCCCCCCAGGCAGCAATCGGATCCTCAGCGCTGGGCTGGCTGTGAGAGTTAATCAAAAGGTGGCTGTAATTAGAGCAGAGCCTGCCGGAGCTGCTGATTGATGCGTGGATGCCTTGGTTGCGGGCAGGCTGCTGGCTGCAGGCAGGGCTGTGCTCGGCCGGGGGGGAGCTGCCGCAGAGGGACTGCCACGGAGCTTGTTCCGGTCCCAAATGCAACGACACGACTTTGCCAGGGAGATTGATGGCTTTAATACACCCTCCTCGGCCAGAGCAGGGAGAAGATTGCGTGGCAACATAACTGCCTGGGTGAAGGGCTGGGTTTGACCTGCTGTAGGTCTTCCTCCTGGCAGAGGAAGATGAAGGGTGAAGTGGTACAGCAATGAATACACTGCCTGTAAAGACTTGTCCAGCTGGGTGCATGTATAACACAGCACTTGGAAAGCACACACGGATGTATTTTGGGTATACTGCATGTTTTGAGCATGTTCATAGGTGATTCTCCCCCTCTACTCCACTCTGGTGAGACCCCACCTGGAGTACTGCATCTAATTCTGGAGCTCTTGTTACAAGAGGGATGTGGACATGCTGGAGGTTGTCCAGAGAAGGGCGTTCGTGCATCCCCAGAAACCCAAGCAGCATCCCAGCAATGGTCTTCATGCAGATCTGCTGCAGCCCATGCAAGTGCCCTGAGCTGGTCCCACCTCTGTTTGAGCAGCTCCCTGGGACAAGCTGTGCTGGTGAAAGGGCAAAGCAATGCTTCAGTGCCTGCCCTCCTTACGTCTGCAATGGTGCTGCAGAGAGGTGCTTCAGGAGGTCATGGATCCAGCACACCTCATGGCAGTTTGCTTCAGCAGCACCACTCAGTGATGGAGACCACATCGTGTGTGCCCCTGGGCAGCACCGTGGCTGAGATGGGCAGGAGAGCAAGTATCTTGTGTTAGGGAGAAGTCATTAACCCCTGCTCTGACTGCATGCTCAAGAAGCCTTCAAGAAGCTCACGCTCCTCTACCGAATCAGGGGTGAGAAATCTGTCCTGCCACCAGTTTCCCCAGAAGGGTTTTTGTTCAGCTCATTCTTCTTTCATGATTTAAAATAGGAGACAAAGGCCCTCTGGGTTCCTGCAGAGCTGCTCCAGTTGCCATGGAAATAACCCTTGTTAATAGCTTCACCATAAACCAGGAATCATTTGCTCTGGGGAGCTGGAGTACTCATGTTGTGCTTCTGCATGCTCTGAAAAGTGATGGTGATGCTGTGACCACTCTGCTCTCACTCCTGAGCTTGGTCACTGCTGGTGGCATGCAGAGAGCTGGGAGTGTCTGTCCCTATATCATGGCACCAAGAAGTCCTGAGTCCCAGAGCAATCCCATGGCAGGAGGTGCTGGCATGCAGGGTTGAGCTGCCTGGCAGGGGTTTGCTTGGCCACATCCTGTTCTAGCAGGCGCTGGTGGGTTTGAATGGGGCTGGGGAAAAAGGGATGGGAGTGATTTTGGCTTTAGAGGAGACAGTTTTATCACTGCAAGGTTTTTTAGCTCTGATGCTGAGTGGTTAGCCTCAGGCAAACCTGGTATAAGTCAGGGGCCTGGCTGGGCTGGTCTTGGTCTTGGTCTTGTAGAGCTGGGGTCAGACCAGTTGGGTTGGTGTTAGACTGGTTGGAATGGTGTTGGATCAATGCTGAACTGGCTGGGCCAGT
Organism: Psilopogon haemacephalus; assembly: GCA_013396835.1. NCBI lineage: Eukaryota > Metazoa > Chordata > Aves > Piciformes > Megalaimidae > Psilopogon > Psilopogon haemacephalus. The sequence continues at coordinate 1,862,947 of VWZI01017904.1, forward strand.
GCTGGACTGGTTGTGCTGGTGTTGTTCTGGTTGTACCAGTGTCTGTCTGGTTGTGCCAGTGTCCCAACTTTGCCAGTGGCTGTGAGGAGATGGAGAAGCAGGACTATGCCCTGAGCAAGGCACAGCAGGGCTGTGCTAGGGTCGAGGCCTGAGATGCTTTAAGCAGCTCAGCTCTGCTGGCAAAACATTTTATTGTCTTCCATATTGGAAGGGTTTGGGTTACCTCAGGAGCTTCTGCCACGGGAAGAGCTTGTCCTCCACCAAAGCTCCGTGGGAGCAGCCTGTCTTCTGCTGAAGGCATTCCTGCTCCATAGGCTGTCTCCATCCTTCCTCTGCATCCAAATGGACAGAGCTTTCCTTCCTTTCCTCTTCTGAGAAAAACCCTCAGGTTCTCTCAGTGTGGGATGGGAGAGAGGCACTGCCACAGCTTTCTGCTGCCGGCTTGAAGGCATCTTCAGTTTGCAGCTCCCTGTCGAAAGCCATGTTAATTGCCCCAAACTCCTTTTGTTTGAGCACTGGCTTGGCCATACTCTCATGGATGCAGACACTCTGAAGATCTTTAGACAGGGAGCTGCAAAGCACAGGAGGGGTCACTTCTCAGACCTGCACCTACTGGCTGTCTCCTTGCCAGGCAAAAGCAAAGTCATTTGGCCCCAGGGTAAAGAGCTCAGCTGAGTGCTTCGGGAGAGCTGCTTGCTCTGCTGCTTTGGTTATCTGTAAACAGAGCAGTGCTGGTGTGACCTCCCAGCACAGCCTCTGTAATACAGTCTGGTGGATGCTGGAGGGCTGTGTGCTGGAGCAGTTATGTGCTTCCCATGGAGTGTCAGTGTGTGTCCATTCCTCCCGTGGCCCTTGTGACCAGGACACAGAGGGGACCAGCTTGCACGTGGGGTGCTGGCTGGGTGCTGCTCTGGCTGGGTGCAGCCTCTCACTGCTCACTCTCTGCCTTGGCAGGTGTACGAGAGCGGCAGCAACGTGGACCAGTTTGTGACACGCTTCCTGCTGAAGGAGACAGCAAACCAGACCCAGTCGCTGCTGAGCTCTGTGGAGAGTGCTGTGGATGCTATTGATGAGCAAACCAACCCTGCCAGGTCTGTCATACCTGACATCCTTTCTGCTTCCAGATTGGTTTTGATACAGGGGGCTGGAGGGAGAGGAGGTGCTGCTTAGGCAGGATGAAGAAAAAACGCAGCAATGATGTGCAGGAGATAAAAGGAGCCAAGAAAACAGCTCCTTTTTCCTCTCCCTTCCCAGCTTCCTGACAGCTCTAGAGGCTTTCCTCCACTTCACTGTCTTGCCCTGTCCCCTACTCTCCCACAGCCCTAAGGGTCCCTCTTGACCCTTTCATCCACAAGTGACACAAACAAGGGCAGCACCCTGGAGTCAGGCTGGGCAGCAGTAGGAGCTCAGGGCTGCTTCCCAAGCAAAGCCACTGGCCCCATCCATGGCAAATCTTTGCACCAGCAGCAGGGTGGCTGTGTCTGGGATGTGTTGGTGACAGCCTGTGGTGGGTGGCCTCTTGTGCTGGGGATGCTGTCCTTCCTGCTGGGGCACCTACGAGGCAAAATCATCCACAGAGGCAAAAGATGCTTCATCTTTTGGACTCACCAGCCCAGCATGTGCCACCAAGCTGTGAGAAGACAGCTTCAAGATTTCTTGAATGCTACCAGAGCTAAAGCTTCAGCACATCCCCCCCTTGGTGTCACAGTGCCACTCACTTCCCCATAGTACCACCATCAGCAGCTGTGGCCAGGACAGGTTGCTACGGAAACCGTTCATTAGAAGCCAATCTCTCTCTCCTACCATCCCTGCAAATCAGGAAGCCATGCTCAGGAGGATGCCTTGGCTGCCCCAAGCTGTGGGTAGGCAGAGGGGACCAGGCATGGGGACCACAGAGCGTGAAAATCCCAGCTCCCTGCTGGGATACCCCAGGAACCACAGTGCAAAATTCTTCACTCCTGGTGTTTGTTTTTGACCATCAGCAGCAGTTGCACCCAGGCTGGGTGACAATGGGCTGGTCTCACAGCAGCTGTGCCTGTCTGGGACACAGGGAGACCCTGGGCAGCCCTGGTGACACCTCACCTGGAGAAGAAGAGGCCCAGGGGGGGACCTTATCACTGTCTACAGCTGCGTGAAAGGAGGCTGTGGCCAAGTGGGGGGGGTTGGTGTCTTCTCTCAGGCAGCCAGTGACAGAACAAGGGAACACAATCTCAAGCTGCACCAGGGGAGGTTTAGGCTGGATGTTAGATAGAAGTTCTTTGCAGAAAGAGTGATTGCACTGGAGTGGGCTGCCCAGAGAGGTGGTGAGTCACCATTCCTAGAAGTGTTTTTAAAGAGCCTGGATGTGGCACCTGGTGCCAAGGTTTAGTTGATTAGATAATGTTGGGTGATAGCTGGGACTCGATGATCTTGAAGGTCTTTTTCTACCTGACTGATTCTGTGCTCTCATCAGCTTTCCTAGGAGGAACACTGTGTTTCATCACTCTCCATCCCTGCCTTCTCCCCAGTTTAGGAGGAAACCTTTGGCCTGTGGCAAGCCTTGTAGAAAACACATGCAAGAAAGTAAGAGCTCCCGGGAAACAGGGAGGATGAAACAAGCCCAACAGCAGAAGGAGCAATTAGAGCTCATGAAAGACTTTGCTGGCTTTCATTTGCAGACATGTGGGCCCAGTTCATAATGAGGAGCTTTGTAGCTGGGTTCTCATGGTGCTAATAACAAAACCAACCAAACAAAAACCCCCAAACCCAGCAGAGTTGGTGCATCTGTTTGAAGACAAAGAGGTGACCTGAAAAGCACAAAAAAAAAAATAAAGGGCTGTAAAAGGAAGTGGGAGAGTAAAGCATCTGAGCCTGAGACACCTCATTAAGTTGTGATTAAAGAGAAATCTCTGTGTGTTCTTGCCTAATTTCCTGCCTATTGACAAGGGATTATTCAGCCCTGGCAGTGGGATTATTGCCCAGCCTGCAGCCTGCCATCTTTATCACTGTTCTTCTTTCCTTATCTTGGAGATGTTCTTTGGGACCAGATCTCCTTGTGCATAGTCAACTCCACACTGGCTAATTCTGGACATAGAATGACAGAATAGAGTCAAAAAATTGTTGCAGTTGGAAAAGAAGTCCGAGATCATCAAGCCTAACCACCAAATTAATGCCAACATGGCCATTAAAACATGTCCCCAACTGCCATATCCACACGATTCCTGCACATCTTCAGGCATGGTGACTCCACCACCTGCCTGGGCAGCCTGTTCCCATGCCTGGCCACTCTTGCAGCAAAGAAATTTGTGCTCGTTTCCAGCCTAAATCTTTCTTGGTACAATTTCAGGCCGTTTTGCCTCAATCTTTATAACTTGATACCAGGGAGAGGAGATCAACCTCCACCTCAGGTAGTTACAACTACAGTGAGGCTATGAGGTCTCCTCTCAGCCTCCACTTCTCCAGGCAGAAGAGGCCCAGTTCTCTCAGCTGCTCCTCACAAGAGCCTGTTCTCTAGACCCTTGACCCACGCCAGCTTCCCCTCTCCAAGGTGTCCGATGTTGGTGGCAGAGCTGCCAAAGTGATGCTCCTGCATCGGCTCCCCGTGTCTGGCACAAGCTGTGCTGGACATGCCCAGCCCTCCCTGATGGCCTCTCTGCTCTCTGCTTACAGGCACTACCCTAGCAAGGCTGGCCACGGGCCAGTGGATACTTGGTATGACAGCCCCATGCCCAGCTACTCTCCCACCAGCTGGGTGGTCCCCAAGGAGCACGGAAAGAGCTTCCAGACCGGTAGGTGATGGCACTTTCCTGGCAGCCTGAGGTGCCTCAGGGAGCTTGGGGAAGGGAGCTGCAGAGAGCACCGAAGCCATGCTCAGCTTCCCCGTGGGGCAGCAGGGCTCTCAGGGCTCCCCACAGGTGCCTCTCATGCCATCGTGTCCTCCTGGCTCCATGCAGGTTCCCCTGACACCAAGGCGGAGGGGCTGGAGGGGCAGATCAACAGGCTGGCCGAGCTGATCGGCAGGCTGGAGGACAAGGTAAGGCTCCAGCGTTTGCACACACGGGGCTGGCCCTGCGGCAGCACTGCGCCCCCCACCGCCTCCCTGCCCGGCTGGGATGGAGGCGATCAGAAGGTGGCCGTGCCCAGCCCTGCCCGGTGCTGTGAACGGGCTGTGGGTGGGAGCTGGACTGCCGCTGCTGGTGGTGTTGGAGCATCTCATGAGCTGGCAGCAGCTCTTGGGTGTGGAGTGGTTAACTGGAAGGGTTTTTTTTTGTTTTTTTTTTGTTTTTTTTAAACGAGAGGAAGAAGGCAATGTCCCATGCTGAGGCAATCTTACTCCATCTAGGGACTGATGGAGAAGATATTGCAGTGCAGGACATGTTTCTGCAAACCTCCTGGTTTGCACCTCGAGAGCAGCAGGGCCCAGGGGAAAGGTGGTGCTTTGCATGCAGCTAGAGAGGTGCTGGGCAGCGTGAGGGCAGGACAACGTAAATCATGGAGGGCAGAGGAAGCAGGAGTGTGTCCGGGGCTGGGAAGGCACAATGAGCACCGAGGAGGGATGGGTACCCCTGCTCCTGCCATCCCAGGGGCTGTGAAAAGGTGAGAGCTGTTTTGAGGCTGATGCAAGGACACGGTGTGGGGGACGTTGGCTGCCCTGGGCACACAGGGAGCTTTTGCAGAGGCTCCTGCAAAGGAGGGCATGAACCTGCAAACAGCTCTCACAGCCACCCTCTGCAGCAAAGGGGCACAACCCTTCACACCAAGTGCTGGGGATGGAAACCAACCAGCCTGGGAGGTGCACACATGCTGAGCCCACTCCCCCCAGCACTGCTGTGCTCCCTTTTCCAGACTCTCTGGTTTGACCTGCACCAGCGGCTGTCGGACAGCGAGAGCGCAGCCTGCACGGTGAGCCTGCCCTGTCCACATCCAGCTTGGGGGAGGGAGNGGTCTCACATGCCTCTGTGGCAGTACCTGCTCCTGGTGCGGGATGAGATGACCGTGGCACACAAGCACCTGAGCGAGTTCTGCAGCTCCCTGAAGCAGTACCTGAAGAGCGTGGCCGGGGAGAGAGACTGCTTCCAGTGGGTACCACGGGCATGCTGGGCACGCCTCACAGGGCAGGGGGGCACAGGGCTTGGGGTGCTCAGCTGCCCTTGCTCAGCTGGTTTCACCAGGCAGGGGATGCTCAGCTGGGGTTACAGGGCAGGGGGTACTCAGCTGCCCTCTCTCAGCTGAGGTCACAGGGCAGGAGATGCTCAGCTGGGGTCACAGGGCAGGGGGTGTCCCCAGCTGGGGTCAAAGGGCAGGGGGTGCTCAGTTGGGGTCACAGGGCACGGGGCTGCTCAGCTGCCCTTGCAACAAGATGTACCCCATCAAGTGAAGGTCTGAGGCCAACCAAGCAGGATTTGGGGTACAGTAACTCTTTTGCATGGGCTGGGGAGTGCTGGGGGCTCCCAGGGGACTGGGAGGGAGTACCACCCTACTTAGGCTGCTGGAGTTTTGGTCCCCCCCTTGGTGAGGTGATGAGGCAGAAGGGACACTCCATGGTCTCAGGCTCACCACTCTCCCTGCTCCTGCCAGTGTCACCGGGGTGAAGCTTCCTGATGGGGTCACCTTCATCATCTATGAGTTCTGGGAGACTGAAGAGGACTGGAAGAGGTAGGGGAGGGTGTTGCAAAAAACCTCTTTATTGATTGGGTTGCTCAGGCGTGGAGGGATGTTGGAACTGCTGAGCCCCACGCTCTGTCTGATGGCAGGGTTGAGGATCTGTCTGTCCTGGAGCTATCACTGTAAAGGGGACAGGGTGGCTTGGGAGGTCTCTGTGCATCTCTCACCTGAAGATGCCTTTGGACAGGGAGGATGGGAAGTCTCCCTGTCCTGAATCATGGCAGGGTGCTTTGCCCAAAGGCAGGGTGAGAGGGCACCCGGCCCCTGCCAGAGCCTAGGGAGCTGCAGGGGGCTGGGATGGTGATTCAGGGGGACACTGCCGCTCACCCTCTCCCGCTGGGCACAGGCACCTGCAGAGCGCCGTCTACAAGGGCTTCCAGCATGTCAAGGTGGACACCTTGAGCCAGCCTGAGGCCATCTCTAGCGTGGCCGTGCCAGGTAGGAAGGTGGCAGCCGCGGGGCTGGGGCACATGGGCGCCCTCTGCTGGTGAGCAGGGGGCACGGACTGAGGGCTGGGGTGGGAGAGGCAAGGTGAAATCCGTGACCCTCTGGTGACATTCCCCTGCAGCTGCCTGGTGCACCCTGAGCCGAGAGTGACCACCTGCGGGGGGGGGCCGCCAGCACCCGTCCCTGCTGCGGCTCCCCCCCTACATGGCTGGGCGGTGAGAGGTGTTGATGTGATCCGTCTGCAGTGAAGGAATCCCCCGTGTGTGTCCCCAGCACTCCATGGGGCCCCCTCTCCCAGCTACCCTGGCACCTGGGTCACCTCTCTCTGGACTGGGATGGTCTCTGCTTGGGGGTGGAGGGGGTGGCAGGGTTTGGGGTGAGGAGTGGCATCCCCCAGGCATGGGCAGGCAGGGATGGAGGGAAGGCAAGGTGCAGGCAGCCAGGTGATGGAGAGGGAGCTGATGATGAGGAGAAAAGATGAGAATGGGAGGCTGGAGTA